>MU002393.1:0-17541 GCA_010093585.1 Melanomma pulvis-pyrius CBS 109.77
CGCGAGGAGGAGACATGCCCTCGGCAACCGGGCCGACCATGGAGGCAACCACGAAGCCGACAGTGGAAGCGACGACGCCGACGGTGGAAGCGATGACAGAAGACATAGTGAGGAGATGAAAGTAGAAGACAAGTGGTGAATAGTGGGTGTGTATGTGTGAGTGTCTGGATTGAAGCTACCCTTGGAAGAGAAGCGAAGAGGCAGAGTTAAAGAAGAGTGTGATCTTTGGTAGAAGTCGAGTGTGAGCTTTGGTAGAAGTCGAGTGTGAGCTTTGGTAGAAGTCGAGTGTGAGCTTTGGTAGAAGTCGAGTGTGAAGCTTGATAGAAGTCGAGTGTGAGCCTTTAATAGAAGTCGAGTGTGATCTTAGGAGTCGAGTGTGATCTTCGAAGTCGAGTGTGAGCTCTGGTAGAAGTCGATTGTGAACTTTGGTAGAAGTCGAGTGTGAACTTCGGTAGAAGTCGAGTGTGAACTTCGGTAGAGGTAATGTGAACTTTGGTAGAAGTAGAGTGAGCTTTGGTAGAAGTAGTGAACTTTGGTAGAAGTAGTGTTGGTAGAAGAAGAGTGAACTTTCGTAGAAGAAAAGTCGGGAGTGAGTGGTTTGAGATTAAGAGCGAGGAGGTGGGAAGAGGTCCTTAAGTAGTGAGGTTGGTCGCTTAATCATCGTCGAGCTCTCCAGGCGTCAGTGTCTGTGCATTCATCGCTGTCTTCACCCACTCCCAGCCTCTCCTATTGTTGAATAGGGAAATTGCGCTCCAATTGGCTCGGATGGTACTGAATACGCTCGCTTAATGGGAATCCGAGGAAGTCCCACCAATTACGGGCATTCGCGAGGTTTGCCCGTGGGCGGCCAAAGACGCTCTCACCGCTCGCTTAATCGTTGTCGACTGATCCGATGGGGGCACAATAGGAAGGAACAATAGGCCGACCAGAGCGATTGTGGTGGACAATGGGCTGAATAAGGCGAGAATACTGAGTACTATCAGGAGCTCTCCACGGCGGCAGCTCGGTTCCTACGCAGGGGGAGCGAGGTGAGGGCAAGTGGTGGTAGTGGAATTGGTGTGAGTGTGTGCTCACTACCAGAACTGGTAGCACCTCCATGTCTATAGTGGTGGGAGGTGACTCTAGTGAACTTTTAACGACGTGCAATAGAGAGGGTTGAGGCAGATATCGATGCTGGTGTTGACGAACGTCGCCTGGGTCTTCCGTGCTGTCGTCCGCCTGCGCGACGTGAGTGAGCAATTCGAAGACGGCCCTTGAGCATCAGAGAGATTCCGGAGAAGGTTCTTGATAAGGGCGAGGTCTTTCATCTCATCCAGCGGCTGCACTGTTTGGGTGAGATGGTGCCTCCTTCCCTCCAAGCTAGCCTTGGCAGTGGCCGAACAAGGCATTGACGTCGAATTCTACTCCGAATTGCCTTCCCAGATGGTCCCTTCAGCAGGAGGTTGAAGACAAACTACTGCTAGCAAGTACAACCAGGCTTCTCTAGACCAAGCTGATCCTTTTGCCCTCGTGCGAGAATTGTCTGTGAAGCTGGTCACCTTGCGTAGACCCAAAGTGTTGCGACAACATGCTATGGTACTCTCCTATCGCTGAACTAGCTTGAAGTCTTTCCCACTGCCAGCTTCTTCTTACGGTGTTGTGCCATCCACGACATTTCCGCCTTCCAGCTTCGTCTGATGTCGTCTCATCGTGACGCACGGGCCATTGGTGGAGAAACGCACCAACTCACATTTAACCTGACGACCATCTAGCCTGACGACCACTTCCCAATGAATATGAGATGGTGGTTAAGAATTCTAGTATATGTGTAGGGCCTTCTAACGCATGTAGTAGGGCATTGCAGAACTGTACGCCCCCTTTCAACTTCCTCCTACAATTGCGTTGGCCGTCAAATATCTGCGCTTCGGAGCCACAGCACGTGAACGCCACATCGTCGCCGCCATCACACCGAGCTGTCGCGGGCTAGGATTCGATACTCAGGCCTTCTGGAGTCGTTTAAACGTCGTCTTTGCGGTTGATGTCGTGTCACCCGATGTCTGGCGAAGGATCAGACAAGCCTTTTCCCGCTACACTAGCTGGACCAAAACATCTACGCTGAATCAGGACCTCTACGCACCCCAACACACACCAGCGAAGTACCCCATACTTCGCCAACTGCCATGTTCCGGTAGCGTCAAGCCTACGGGCGCGTCTTGCGACTGTGGCTTCGGCAGTGACCAGGTGAGGTGTTTGAATCACAATCTGGCCCCCAAGGTGGACATGTCGAGTTCTCAGCATTCGCGCAAGACTTTTCCGCAAGACTTCTCTGATTTGAGTGAATAGCGACAAGTACCCTGAGATGGTTTTCAGGTGTCAACCCAGGAATCCGGGACCACATTGCATTTAATCTACGCAATCTACCCGGTCAGACGGCTGCACGAAAATCATGTCCAGACGACCGCAGTCCCCTTCGCCCTTCCAAATACCTCCCCACATCCAAAGTAGTACAAGTGCTATAAGGTGCCAAGCTGTCCCCGTCCTTGGCTGTTTGCGCCCTCTCATTTGTGGGGTCCCCGCTCCTATCCAAGTTGGTGACTTGGCAAGGCGTTCGGCAATTGGATAATTACAATTGCCTGTCATGTCCAACGGCTATAAGGGCACCCTGGCCGCAACACAAAATGTGGTTGTAACATCGATTGTTGCTCGCTACTCGAAAAATCATGGCAGAGATCAAGGGAGAATCGTGGCTCGCCCACTCGAACCTCTTTCTGGCATGCGGCGTTATGATCTTGTCGCCCTTCCAGTATGGCATCGATTTTGGCATGATTGGAGGTTAGTTCTGGGATGGATGCAATCCTGGCGAGTTGCTAACATTGCCAGGTCTTCAGGCGATGCCTGGATTTCTCAAGGTCTTCGGCTACAAGACTACTAAGACCACCATTGGATGGAACCTCACAACTGAACGGCAGCAGCTGATCTCGTCGCTCATGACTCTGGGCGCTTTCCTCAGCTCTGGTTTTGCAGGTGTCGCTGCCAACAAGTTCGGGCGCCGGGCATGTCTGGGACTGGCATGCATCGTCTGCTGCATCGCCAACATCATCATGATGACCACCGAGAACATTTATGCCCTGTACATTGGACGGTTGACCATCGGTTTTGCCAACGGCTACTTCATGTGTTTCTCGCAGCTCTACATCCAGGAAAGTAGTGTTGCCAAGTATCGTGGATTGTTTCTAGCTGGCTTTCAGTTCTTCACGTCTTTCGTGAGTATTGCATATGGCTTGGGAGAAGCTGTGGCTGACTTGACATCAGGGTACCTTGATCGGAACAATCGTGGACTGGGCCACAGCGAAGCGACCCGACAAGTCATCCTACCTCATTCCCCTCGGTCTCATCTACGTTGTTCCCTCAATCCTGATCGTCTCCATGTTTTTGATCCCCGAATCGCCTAGATGGCTCATCCTCCAGGGCCGTTACGAGGAAGGGGTTGCATCCCTTGCCTGGCTCCGACCTAAAGGGTCTGATGTCGAAGCAGAGGCTTTTGAGATCAGAGCCGCCATTGAGCGCGAAAAGGAGATGTCCTCTGGGATCGGACCTCTAGACATGATCAAAAACCCCATTGATCGACGGCGGACAATTCTCGCTGTTTGTGCTGTCACGCTGCAGGCTTCTTCTGGATCTATGTTCATCATTGGTCAGTCGCCTCCGCAATTGTACTTGGAGATATGTACTGACCTCATTTTTTAGCATACAAAGCCTACTTCTTCACCATCGCTAAAGTGTCGGACCCCTTCGCTATGACCAACGTTCTTAGCTGCATTGGCATCGTCGCTATCATCGCCAATTCCCTGATCATCGTCAAGTTCGGTCGCCGCCGCGTCCTCCTAATGACTGGCCTCCTCCTCTGCGGAATCTTGCAACTCATCATCGCAATTGCATATGACAAGAAGCCCGGCACCAAGGAAACCGGCCGCGTCATTGTCGCGCTCTCCTGCCTCTACATGTTCAGCTATAACGGCATGATTTCCACCTACGCCTGGCTCGCAGGCGGCGAAATCCCCACCCAACGCCTCCGCTCGCACACCTTCGGGCTCGCAGCCGCCGTCGGCTTCTTCTTCGCGTGGCTCACCACGTTTACTGCGCCGTACTTTATCAACGCCGCAGCGCTGAACTGGGGTCCGCGGTACGGCTTTATTTGGTTCCCATCATGCGTGATTGCCGCGACATGGGTGTTCTTCTTCCTGCCTGAAGTTAAGAACCGCACGCTTGAGGAGATCGACGAGATGTTTGAGGCGAAGCTGCCCGCAAGGAAGTTTGCAAAGTACAAGTGTGTGGGTATTGCGAATAATATCGATGCAGATGCGCGGAAGAGCATCGAGAAGGAAAATGACATCCAGGTGATGAGGAGCGAGAAAGTGATGGCTGAGACGGCGGTGACAAAGGAGTAGGCATCAAACGAGCCCGGTAGAGAAGGGAACAGACGGTAGGGATGGGGGTCGGTAATGCGGGGGGCCTGTTGTAGGAAGATGACATGAAGCTCTATTGTAGCCGCCTATGAAAATGTCACACAACATACATACTCTACTATCTTAAGTATTGCAATCTTCCCGATGTATATGCATGTCGTTCGACACGCTGTGAATTGTCAGGACGCCAAGCTAGCGTTCCACATTGGGCAAGGCCACCAATTCCCAATCGCGACTTCCTTGCAGCTCAAATCGACATCCAAGAAGTGGATACGACTCAATGGCTACAGACGACGACAATCCCGCTTTCTGATACGCTTGTAGCCCACGGTACCAGCCCTATCTGCGCTTTCTCCCTCTAAATCGTCGCTGACCTCGTTGCGCCACAAAGCTCCTCATCGACGCGACTGTCTCGCACTCATCCCCGCCATTCCCTCGACGACATGAATACGTGATTGCTATTGCCATGCCACGTCTCCCTACCTCTCTCCTCCGCAAAGCGTATGCTATCGACTCTTTGCTGCCGCCCCTCCTAGGGCCGTGTCGCGACCTGAATTCTGCACGGAATGAGCTGCGATGGCTACGCGAACATGTCGACAAGGTCTCGAGAGCGCGTTATACGAAGGGTGGAAGCTCGGCGAAGGGAGGGCTGCTGAGGACGCTGGTACGGAAGAGAGTCAGTGGAGGCAAACCTATTGTCAAGAGCGTGAAAGCGCATCATAGGATGGGTGCGGGCCTGGCGAGGAGGGAACTCCTCATGACGCTGGTGCAAAACAGGGCCAAGGGAGCTCCGCTGCAGTATGGGCTGGGCACGGAATACTTTGGGGATCTGGAGATCGAGGTGAGGCCGGGCGTGCTTATACCAAGGTCCGCGATTACCTGGCGAATTCGATGGGGAGCTCAAAGCTGACGAGATACATGTCAGACCTGAGACAGCTGCTTCCGTCACACATCTCACACGGTTGGTTCGCGATGCGCGAGAGCTTCCCACAGAGCTTCGCATATTGGATCTATGTACCGGTACCGGCTGCATTCCTCTTCTCTTTCACGACGTGTTTTACTCTGTCCGCAGTGACGTCGAGTTGCGCTTCCTTGGTGTCGACATTTCTAGCAAAGCAATTGCACTGGCCAACCGCAATCTACAGCGATTACGAAGGAGCAAGAAGTATGTGCACAAAGGCGTCACCGAGTTCATGTTGGCCGACGTCCTGGTGAATCCTTTCGCGGATCGAGCACGCAGGCCCGACGAACCTCTGCCGCTAAAGTCCGCCCTCAACTTCAACAAAAAGCGCGTATTTTGGGATATCCTCGTTTCTAATCCACCGTACATCTCACCCTCAGCATTTCGCACGACCACCGCGCGCTCTGTTCGTGGCTTTGAGCCACGACTCGCTCTTGTGCCTCCCGGTGAAGCTGGTAGAAGCGACACGGAGCAGGGCGACGCATTCTACCCCATGCTTCTTGTCGCAGCGATAGACGCTGAGGTGAAGATCGTCTTGTTAGAGGTTGCGGATCTGGACCAGGCCTATCGAGTTGCGCGTATGGCCCAAGGAATGCAAGTCTACGACGGTATTGAGATATGGCGCGACCAACCCGATCAAGCCCATGACGGGAGCTCACAGCCATCATCAGAATTTCCAATCATCGGCCAAGGTAACGGACGTTCAGTCCTCTGTTGGCGAGGCCCCGGAGCACTCTGGCTTGGAAAGAACAATGGAGAAGCAAGCAACGCTGGTCCTTTAGTCCAGAAACCATATTCCGAACTGGACTCTGTGTCCAAACCCGAAGCTGTCCACTCCAGCTTGCATCCTGAATCATTTATGCAAATGCAAGGTGGCCGGAGAAATGTATGAGTATACAGTTGAAGTCGGCACTTCGCAAACTCAACGGAAGCGGAGTCCAGTGTTACATTTGGTGCTTGCTCTTGTTCACACGCGAAGCCTTCTGGTCAACCTAGGAGCTAAGCCACTACCGCCGGGTTACGGAAAGCGTTGATCAATCACGTGCCATCTTCTCTTCAGCGAAATTGGCTAGATAAACCTGATGTGGCTGATAGCCTACAAAATTCGGCACCTGATTGGTACCGCAAGTGGTAGGCCAATTCTTAAGCCCTTACTGTGAGTTCCGGATGACTGCAAAGCAATCATTGGGTAGGATTAGCGATCAGCGCTACCTCGCCAATTCCTAGTGCGATGCAACACCAGAGCGACGTAGTACATATCTGAAACTGCCAGTGCCTCATCGGAAAAACTAAATCGCCCCCGCCCCATTCGTACAGGAACCGAATGTCCAAAAGGTGAGGTAAGACAAGTAATCTACATCGCAATCGGGAATTAGATGTCGCATAGTTGTTCACTGGACTCCGATGTTTGTTTTATGTTTATGTTTATGTTTACTCCACTCATATGAAAGTGGAGATTGTACGCAATATGGTTGATCGCGATTCAGATTGAGATACGACACGACGACCTAGACGCTTTTCACTGACGAGCTGAAAGTACAGGAGTTTCTTTCAATCTTGTATACTCCCCCAAGCACACTCGAATGCATTTCGTTATTATTGAACGCATTGTCAGAGTTTAGTTCTTCGGCTCGCCGCTGCTCCTTTTTTATTTCCAAAGTCGCAAGTAAGCGTGAGGAAAAAAATTCAACTGCTATTCTATCCCTTCCTAACTTGGCGACCACCATCACGCTCCACAAATTTCGTCTTATTATATTCTATTAGAGAAAGTCTCAGCTGAGCCGCCTAGGGCAAAGTAAATGGACTGCCTAGTGGCTGTGTTCGTTATGCGGCACAACCATTCGCCTCAGCGAATGCTCGACGGAGACGAGCCAATGCCAAGAGAGAATCAGCTTACTGCAAAGTCCGTCGCCAATACGCAACGCAAGGCCCCCTCCGTAGTTGAGATCTGAAATCCGACTACTATGCACTGCCGATGTAATGGGGCTACGGGCCTTCTCTGATGCTGTTTAAAGGCGTTCTCAGACGGCCTACCTAATTGTGCCTACTCTTTCATTCCTTCTTCGCTTCTCCGTACATTCGTTTCTTCCACTCTTCAATTTTACATTCGCTCTTGTTCATTGTATCAACTGTCCTTATCTTTTTTTTTTCTCCTGAAATGTATATTCTTTCCAGCATTTGAATACGAACATTCTTGATTTTTATCCTTCACCATGAGGGCGGCCGGTCTATCCGCTCTCGCAGCTCTCCTGAGTCTGCATTCGCTTTCCGCCAGTGCGGATACCACTTGCCACACCCACGATCCCCTCACCGAATGGTCCGTGGCCGATCTCTCCAAAATTCAGGATGCACTCTCAGGCCCCGTCGCTGATCTCTGCAACAAGGGCCTTCAACCGGGGGAGAACGAAGTCATCACTCATGAGATCGGAGATGTGACGTTCGAGATTGTACGCCCCGAAACTGTCCAGAACGCGGAGGAGTGTAAATCGGCGTTTGCTGCGATCGTGTCGCAGTGCATTGCCGTTCAGAATGTGGGCGGCGGGGAGGTCGAGAGTGGAACTGGGAACGGGGTCCTGTATGAAATTTTCCATGCCAACGCCGACCACGACGATTCGGAAGACGATCACCTCGAGGCAAGAGATCCTTCTCTTTTTGAGGATGACATCGACGATTTCATGGACATGATTGGGCACGGCAACCTCGATGCCCGCGCACCGAAGGGTAGTAAATCGAAACCGAAAGCAAAGCCAAAGCCAAAACCGAAGCCAAAGCCAAAGCCAAAGCCAAAGCCGAAGCCAAAGCCGAAGCCAAAGCCAAAGCCAAAGCCGAAGCCAAAGCCAAAGCCGAAGTCGAAGTCAGTCAAGCCTACGAAGGCATCTACCATGGTCAAACCCAGTGCTACAAAGTCAGGCAAGCCCACGAAGGCATCTAGCTCCGTCAAACCTGGTCCTACAAAGTCCTGCAAGCAAGTTTATGCGTTGGCGAAGAAAGGAACTTCAAACAAACTTGCCGGCCGCGAGAACTTTGTCGGTGGTATGACGCATATTAACGAGAAGCGGAGCCCAAAATCGGCGAAAGGTTGCAATATCGACATAAAGGCGTTGGATTACCCGGACAAAAGCTCTATTGTATGTGATCCCCACCCTCATGTCACTCAGTCCCATTCCGCATATCCACATTTCATTCACTAATGATGTGGTGCACATAGTCCTCAACAGCAAAATTTTACGGATTTCAACAGCCCCTCGTGTGCTCCAACGTAATATTTGGGTCACGATCGAATCCGGCTCCAGGGACCACGAAGGCATTTTACAACATCGAACACGTATTAGAATGGCAGATTGTTACCAAGTTCTTTGAATGGGTCCAGGACGAAAAAAAGCCAGGCGCGGTGTTCGACAACCCGGATCCGAAGGGCACGGCCAAGAAACTGGATTTTTGTGACTATTGGAAGGCTACGTGGGTTGGTGATGCGTCGTTTTCGATCGACAACAGCGCGAAGAGAAAGGCCCTCGATCATCTCAAGTATGCTTATCCCGGGAACAACAATCACGAAAAGGAGTTTATATGGCTGGAGGAGTCCATCAACGCGCCAGCTAAATCACACGTAAGTGCGAACCATTATTGCCTCTAGTTCGTTTGTTTGTTCGTGTTTGACTGACATGCAATTGTTCCGCAGATGTGGGCCGACAAAGCGACCGACGGCGTATACGGCTCTCGCAAAATGAAACAGGCGATCAACTCCAAAGACATTAACAAAGCCAGAGTGGCCCTAGTCCGGATCAAGTGGCTCCTAGGCGCCCGCAAGTACATGAAGCTCTCTCCCATCCGAACCATCCTCAAGGATCAGAAGGTGCGCATCGGAGACATCCTCGACAAGCTGGACACGGAGATGGCAAAGCATCCGCAGGCGCCGACGTTCGCGGCCTGGAAGCACGTGGGCCTCAAGGCCTACTGGGACGAGTACATGAACGACAAACTCAAGACTGCGGACTCGAGATCCAAACACGACATGGATACTTACCTGTCCCTGATAAATATCAAGTGGGTCAAGGGCGGCGGCCCCGTCACTCCCGCGCTTACCTCCTTCCGCAAGGAGATCAAGACCGTCAAGGACGAGTGGACCAAGAATAAAGCTAAGCCGTGGACGGCGCCGTGGTAGGAGGTTCAACGGTGGGGGTGGATGGGGCGTGTTGAGGGGTTGGGTCGCATGAGTAGTGGAATTCTGAATTGCATCTTTGGAAGGAGTTTGTTGGTGGTGCTTGTTGGTAGAGCGAGTTACGAGGTAGATAGATGGTTGCAATACACGGGTGGAGTAGAGCGTTACAAGCTAGGGTCTTCAAATTCTACGTGCCCGATCAACGCCTCGTGCCCATGGCTGATGAGGAATTGTTGGAAGCAGGAAGTCTATGTCGTACCTTTGTGTATTGGGAATCTACTTTGATCTATCTCTTTTACTCACCTGCTTGTGGCTCAAAGGTATGTCGGCTATTTAGGAGAGGTTGCAGCTGTTTGATTTGGGTTTTTCTTTGGTATGTTGTTGCACCAAACTACTTCTCCTGGGATATGCTTCTTGTAGTCCTTCTACTGGGTACACCAAGTCGTTTTAGCCTCCCTAAAAATAAAGTCCTAGTGTATGTAGTTGTGGCGATGATGCACGTAACCGGCCAAGCTAGGCGCTAAGCCAGCTTGGCTGCTGACTCCTCCAAGCCCGTAGCTGTTTCCACCTCCATGGCTTATTTTCCGTTGTGCCCCTTCAATATCCCACTCACTCTCTTCATTTCACTTTCTCTTTGTTCTGTACGCACAATTGCTCTCACGAATACGGACGAATCTCCCCACAAGCATACAATCCCACATACACACTCTGTTCGCACGGACACCCATATTTCTTACAAACTTCTTCTTGAACAATCTATCACTTGCCTGCGTCATGAACAATCTGCCGCAAGAGTTAGTCGACCGCATCAGTAGCTATCTCAGCCAGAATGACCTCAAAAACACGCTCTTTTTGTCTCGCGAATTCCAATGTGCCGCCGAGCAATACTCCGGAGCATTTTCCGACTTCGCATTGAAAGAAGACAACGCCGACACATTCCTGGAAACATATGGTGCCCGTCGCTTTCGCTATCTGCGGAATCTCGAGTTCAGAACCAGCGTGCCTGCCCTCGAGTGGGACGATGAAGCCGACGACTTGCCGCCTTGCCGCGATACGGCCGAGGAACTGCAACAGATAGATCAAGAGTTTACTCGCCAAATCGGATTCTTGTTTTCAACTTTGAAGGCTGTGGAAACCCGTGCGGGCAAGATATATGGACCGGGGAAGATTGAGTTGACTCTTTACACGCCCACTAGAGCGGTTGATAGAGACTCGTATTGCCTTCATCGTATATTCACAAGCTGGCGCGTCCACCTGCTTTCGCCTGAGACACTTCCTGTTCTTATGTCTGTCCAAACGCTCATCGTGGAGCACGGAGTGAAGATTCAATATCGGGATGAGCCAGATCCGCCTTTACGGAAACTCGATCTTCGGGTGCTTCTGGACATTTCTAATAAAATGCCTAACCTGAACGAGTTAAGATGCAATATCGGGGGCGATGAATGGACTCCTGCTTTAACGCTCGAAGAGATGATGTATACCGCACACGACTGGGAGGGACCTCGTCGAGACACACGCCACGACTTTAGCAAGGCACTTGTGGCTGCTGCACTTCCATGTTTGCGCCACGCTCAGCTAAATTTTATCCATCCCCTCTCCAAAGCCGATGAGATTGACCAGCGTCGCGCAATGCCCAATCTTGTCAAGCCTGCTATACACGATCCTTTTAGCTCCAGCCTCCGCCTGCTTTCCTACCAGCTACGCACAATGAATCTACGAGTCGTTGCTGACGAGACTCTCTTCTGGCCTACCGATGGCAGCACGCCATCCTGGCCAAATCTCGAGACCGTCAGCGTCATGTTCCATATGGCCACCCCTTCTGGCGCGTGGTATTTCCAAGGCCTGCCGAATATCGGGGCAACAGAAGGGTTTGACATCACCGACGAATCGTATCCCCCGCTGACACCTACCGACAACGACACCGAGGCCGATGACGAAACGGGGGATTTTGAATGGGACGGGAACCGCGTCGGAGCTCAATACCGCGTGAGACCCAACAACAAAACGCTAGTCCCGTTCCTCACCGCGTTCGCCAAGGCCGCAGCTCAAATGCCGTCACTGAAGGAGGTAGCATTGTGGTCGCCTTTGAAATTTTCCGCCAGCGATGTGAAAGAATATGAAGGCCATGAAGATGCTGAGAAAGACGGAGCATGGGGAATAGCCTACAACAAGCCAGGCATAGAAGCCTTCTCGACGAACCCCGGCACAGACTTCTCTGGCGCTCGTCAGATTTGGTGGAGAGTGGGGAAGTGGCGCCCAGACCCAGAGCTGCACGATTTGTTCCAACAGATTGGCCGTGGAAAGCACGGAGAGGGCCTCGAGGAGTACTGGGATGAGGGGGAGGGCTTGGGACCCCGAGATCTGTTCTCGAGGTGGGATAGCCATAGGTGGTATTTGCTTCCGTAGATCTTGACTACGCCGCTATAGAACTCGTTTTGGGGTACAGCTCGTCCTAACACGTACAGAGGGGCAGTGTAGGATTGCATGGATCTGTTTGGCGTCTGATTAAAATTCATTGCCTGTCTACTGCATGGGAAATCATGGGATATAGGTGGCTTTCTTCTCCCCATCGGTGCAAGATTTGAATGCGCGGCTATGTGTGGTTGATCGTGGAGGGCACGAGAGCTGAAATAGATATGTGCACACTAGAACCCAATATAACCATTAGAATATATTCTCGAAATGGTCCACGTAGTCCAAGCCAATCTACGGCCCCTGCGTCTGCGCAAACATATTCCCCAACACGTCCCTCACAGCCGGATTCCTCCAAGCCGTCCACTCGCCATTCAAGAGCCCCCACGGCTCATCCTTGTCCACGGTCCCATCCCGGACATAGTAATTCCCCTGTATCGCCCACAAAGCCCAGTCCCCATCATTCGCAGTGACGTACTCGACGAGACACCTGAGGTAATCGTAGTCGTCCTGGGAGCCAATGCCGCTGCGGTCGGGAGGGCCGCCGGCCATGCCGAAGCCGAATTCGGACAGCCAGAGCGGGCCGGTGTAGGCCTGGTTCTGCTGGAGGAGGAAGCCGGTGAAGCCTCCGACGAGCGTCTTCCAGAGGGCGCAGTTCTTGAACGAGGCGATCCACGGCGGCGAGAAGGTGTACTGGTGCCATTCCCAGACTACCTTGTCGCCGTAGGGCGTGCGGTCTAGGGGGCTCGTGCGCAGGAAGGAGGCGTCGGTCGAGGATAGGGTGCCGCCCATGATGATGAGGAGGTCTTTGTTGGCGGTGTGGACGGAGGTCGCGCCCTGCGTGATGAACTTGTACCAGTCGCCTCTGTTCTGGACGACGGGCACCTCGCGGATTTCGTTGCGAAGGCCGATTCCGGCGACGGCGGGGTGGGCCGCAGCGAATGTGGCGATGGCCGCGAGCCCCTTGTTCCAGTTGTCTGTGTTGAAGAATCGCGAGTTGGAGTCTACGTAGATGGAGCCTTGGTCCCACCACCCGTTGCCGTCGTCGAGGTTGCAACACCACGATGCGTGGGACACGTGGTTGTCGAGGATGACTCGGATATTGCGGGCCCCGAGTGTGTCGATGACTTTTCCGAAGGCATCGCTGACACTGACGTTCTCGATCCAAGCATTCTTCTCCTTTACCCTCGTCCACAGGCCGTCGACGGCGCCCTTGTCCGCGCCGGTTCGCTCGGCTAGTGTCCCGAAGCTCTCTTTCACGCTGGCGCTTTGGTTCAATGCCATGTCGATGCTAAAGGTCAGGCGCACGCAGTTGAACCCAGAATCCGAGATGATATTAGCAATGGACTCAATGGAGGCGTGCTGGAGCCCTTCGGGGATGTTGGCTTCCATGTGGCCGGCCCAGTTTATGCATCGAAGTTTGAAGCGCTTGTTGGCGGAGTCGAGGATCCATCTTGAAGAGGTGTGGAGGGGTTGGAGTTGCGCAAAAGCAGCACTTGCTAGTAGCAATATGCTAGGTAGTCGGGTAGGTATCATGATGGCCTCGTGGACAAAGATCCTCGAGAGCGTGTTTCAACAACAGGGAAGACCAAGTTCTTTATGAGCTTCGGTCTTCACCACTTCGTATCGTGCATCGATGATCGCCAGGAACATGTGAATTGGCGTTTGCTTGGATGTGCTCCGCCTCGTATTCGGACGTCATAAGCTTTGCTCTGATCCTTGCTCCGGACTGTCACCTTCCTGCACAGGAGAATACCCGAGGGTTGTATCAGGAAATGGGGAGAACGGGACACGCTTTGGGATGCTATTTTGTAGAGAGGGTGGCAGTGGGCCCTTTACACGAGAAATGACAGTGGATATTGCGGCTTGAGGGCAGAGAGGAAGGAAAATGGCACTTCATACGGACTTCGGGAAGTGCTAAGGGTGAATAGGGAAAATAACCTACGCCGACCATACCCAGTGACATTTGAACAACAAATATACACAATTACTACGTGGGAAATACAGAATAGGATGGACTTTAGTAAATCGAGATAACGAATAGGTCGTGATTGATGGAGAAGGATCGCGGAAGTATGAGTTGAAGGCGCTTTGGAGTATACGCTAAACCAGGTTGGGCGCTGACAGATGAGACCCATCTTTCCATCTGTGCTTCTTTCAACCTCAACTCTTCATCAACACTGCAGACCGTTTATCTATCACAAGGCATCATGTTCAGCCTAGAGCCAAGGTTGACTGATGCCAAGCACTGGCTGCAGGCGCCACGCCATGCACACTGGCAGACGACCTTGTGGCTATGCACAATCTTCAGCCTGATCGTTCCTACCCTCTCTCTCCAGAGTCCCAATTTTCACAGCTATCTTCGCTTTATGTGTTCTCCATATCATGGAGTCTCTTACCGCTCTTGGGCTAGCAGCCAACATCATCCAGTTCGTGGAGTTTAGTGCGCGGTTGCTTTCCGAGGCGAGCGAGGTATACCACTCAACTACAGGGCTCTCTAAAGATCAAGTTGAACTCCAGGATGTAGCAGAGAGTCTCAAAAATATGACTGAAAGTTTGGTTGCGCCCACGAATTATGGTCTGAGTCCTGCCCAGTTGGAGATCAACAAGATCGCATTGTCAGCGAAGGTAGTTGCCGAAGATCTGATCACTGCGGTCCAGAGGCTCAAGGTCACCGAGGGTTCAAAGAAGCGATGGCGGAGCTTCCGTCAAGCCTTGTCCACTTTATGGAATAAAGACAAGATCGAGAACCTGCAGAAGAGGCTCGATGCGCTTCGGAGCCAACTCTCAGTTCAGATCTTGGCGCATGTCAGGTATAGTTATCTATCTCACTTGTTACCTCCAGACATTACGCAAAGTCTATGGCTAACATCAGATTTAGTACGCTCCAGAACGATCTAGTGGCCGACTTCCAAGAACTGAAGGCACGGTGCGAGGATATGAATTTACTCCGCAAGGCTTCTGTAAAGCAAATAATGGATTCCGTTCGAGACGTGAAAAGAACCATCGAAGACCTCAGCAAAGACAGTCTTGAAAAGCTAGAGGAGAAGCTCAAAGAAGCCAGAGGTACTTTCGAAACTTACGACAAGGAACGCCAGATTCTACAAAGTCTACAATTCGAAACTATGAAGTTCCGATTTCATGCAATTGCAGAAGCACATCATCGCACGTTCCACTGGATATTCGAACCAGAACATTTCCCCCCCTTCGATGTCCGATCAAAGATTACGTTTAAATACTGGCTTACGTCTGGAACTGGTATCTACTGGATTTCCGGTAAGCCAGGGTCAGGAAAGTCGACATTGATGAAACACATATGTGAATCGTCACAAACGGAGTCGTGCCTTCAACGCTGGGCACAGAGCGACAGATTAGCTACCGCAGCATTCTACTTCTGGACTTCGGGTTCCGAAATGCAACGATCCCAACAAGGCCTCTTGCAACAACTTCTGTTTGAGATTCTTCGAGCGTGTCCAGATACCATCCCCACATTGTGTTCTACGCGGTGGGCTCGTGGTTCCTTCGTTGACTGGAGCGTTCCCGAACTTCGAGCTACATTTTCCAAACTCGGAGAATCTACTTGCGACACTAAGATTTGCTTGTTCATTGACGGATTGGATGAATATGACGGCGACCACCTAGAACTAATAAGTATATTACAGAGCATCTCAAACATACACAATGTGAAATTGTGTGTTTCCAGTCGTCCATTGCCCGCATTTGAGGACGCATTTGGTCATCACGCGGACTACAAATTATACCTAGAGCACCTCACAGTCGACGACATATCCCGGTTTGCGCGCGATAAATTGGAAGAGATTCCTGGGTTTGCTATTCTTCGCCAAGAACGCCTAATCTATTCCGAGTTGGTTTCTAACATCACGAGAAAGGCAGAAGGAGTCTTTTTATGGGTGTTCCTGGTTGTAAGATCGCTTCGCGAAGGCCTCATTAACGGCGATAGCTTACCGCTACTCCGGCAACGGCTGGATGAGATACCCTCTGACCTAGAAACATTTTTCGACAACTTGATCAAGTCAGTAGACATAGTCTACAAATTCCAGATGGCGGTTGCCTTCGATGTAGCTATCCGAACACCAGAACCGCTCAGTATGTTGACATATTGGTTCCTAGATGATAACAATATCCACTCGCAAGATCTAGCTTCGCCATCAGAGTATCCCGATGCGGAATCCATTGAAACCCAGATGATTCGGAAGCTCAATGGATGTTACAAAGGACTACTCGAGGGAACCGGAGTGCCTGGCTCTCGCAAAGTCAATTTTATTCACCGTACAGTCCGCGATTACCTACGAATGAGGACTGTGCAGCGTCTTTTCTCCCAAAGCAACCTCGAATCGAGCACAAGGGCTTTAAAGGCTTTTGCCGCACAGGCCGCATACTGTACTCCCAGCAGCAGAGCCAATTACCTCAGTCCCACAATCTTCATCATCTTTGCCCGATGGGCCGAACAAGAGTCGCACCACTTCGACTGGAAGCTTGTTGACGACATGAACTCCTGGACCTTGTCTTGGTTCAAAAATTACGAAGCCCGTTTTATACTAGCAGCGACCCGGGCTGGCTTCATATCGTACCTCGAACACCGTCGATGTCAAGACAGTAACTTCATCCTGGCTTATGAAACGCGCCTACTTCACGCCGCACTCGATACGCAAGTGGACGGAGTGAATGCTATATTTGGGCTTCAATCAAGCTACGCCACTCTTGCGTGGCTCCTAAAAAACGGCGCAAACCCAAATCATGGAGCAGCCGATGGGACGGGGACCTTGTTCCTACAGTACCTAGCTGAGAATGGCGCCTACGCACGACGATCGCAAACTCCCTGGGCATACGAGCAATGGGAAACATCGCTTTCGATCCTTCTCCAGCACGGCGCCGACTTCGACGCTCCGTTTAGAGATGCTCGCTTCATCAAAGAACTGCCCTACCTCGGCTTCATCAAGGACGTCGACAACCTCGACGCCATCGTCCTCAACGACTCCGCGGCCTCGGTGCGGAAATCCCTCCATCGCCATCTCAATACCTACGCCGCCTTCTTCGAGCACGGCCTGGACCCCAACCGCAGCGTAGGAGCCTTTACGCTGTGGGGGATATGGCTCTGGTACATGTGCCTCTGGCAGAGCGACCACGGATATCTGGAAGAGATCTGTGTTCGGGCCGTCAAGCTGTTTCTCCTCCATGGCGCGGATCCGCGCCTCGTCATCGAGTTCACGTCCGATCGCATAGGCTCCCTGACGTGGCCTCGATGGACCGTTGCCGCCATTGTCGAGAGATTCTTCACGCGCGAGGCCCAGGCGGAACTCGTGCCTGCTCTTCAGTCTGCCATGCGGCGCTGGCGTCAAAGTCATGCGTCCTAGGCACTGCTTTCTCGCTCAGGAAGATGACCTCCCGGAGGCGTGTCCTTTGTTCCACGTTCATGCCGATTTAACCTGGTGAGCCATTCTCGTTTCTCTTAGGAAGACCCGTCCGCCGTGCATCACGCAATAAAGTGGTCCTCAAGTCCAGTATTCTTGCCTTTTATCAACAGGCATGCATATATTCCAAGA
>MU002394.1:0-17529 GCA_010093585.1 Melanomma pulvis-pyrius CBS 109.77
GGAGGAGAGGGAGCGAGAGAGGGAGGAGAGGGAGCGAGAGAGGGAGGAGAGGGAGCGAGAGAGGGAGGAGATGAGGCAACAGATGGAGCGAGAGAGGGAGAAGATGAGGGAGCAGATGAGGGAGGAATTGAGGGAGGAGATGAGGCAACAGATGGGGCGAGAGGAGAATCGAGATGGGACAAAGCAAGAGCAGGACAAGTCAGTACCCGGGGGAGGCAAGAGAAGAAAACGGTAAATCAAGAGAGCCAGGTGGGCGCACTAGGAGGCGTCAATTATGAAATTGTGCGCCTGAGGAGCTAAATTGGGATATAACTTGTTTCTTGAAGGCGTTGGGTTTTGAAGATGTTGTGCATACTCGAATAGATTGGTATCCGTTCATTCAATATGCCTTCCTGCAAGACGACTTCAATCTTTTGTGATTTAATAGGTAGTTCTACAAGTGCACAGCACTAGTAATGAGTATTCGCTGGACAGATTTTGTCGACCTCAGCCCCGTAGTCTCAAAGTCCAATATCGGCTTTGAACATATCAGTGTCTTGCCCCTTCTGTCTTCCGACTGATAGTGTGGATCCCCTCATCCATAAATACCCACAGCCACCGCAGGATGAGCCGCAGTGACCAGGCTTGCCATGCTAAACTAGCAAGACGTATGCCTGACCGATGCCTTATGAGCAGTTACTGAGTGCTCGGTCGAAAGCGCAACCTACATATAACTCAGGACTATAGATACTAGGATAGATCTATATAGGCACTCAAAGAAGTCACCGTGTTGTCCAGGCACCTACTCAAAGTAAGATCTACAAATGGAGCAGCAGAGAAGTAAAGTTGAGTCGCGTCAGCCTTAACTCGCCGTAGCAGTGCCTCTTTTATGATGCGATTTAAGCCTTGCCCTAGCCCTATCTTAGCTGAGAACCTATAGCTAGAGGACTACTAAGAACGTTCACTTATAATATACATTGTTCTTTTGATTATTATAGTATATAGATGCTGCGCCCACCCTTGTGCGCTCCCGTTTCAAGGCGGACATCGCCACTTGGCACACCATGAAGATCTCCCTCTACCCGAAAGCATATCAGAGACCTAAAGCTTATGTGGCACGCCCTATGTACGTCTTGCGCAGGGTCGTTCCCTCCTTTATTTCCTCCCGCTACGGCCCCTGACATGCAAGAAATAACATGCTTCGGAAGCTCGCAATCTCGACCCGATCAATCCAAAACCATGGAAATGCAGCAACTCGATGCAGAGGCCTTGACGCGTTCTGCAAGAATTGTTCCACCTATGAAGCTTTAATCAACCCTCTCTCGGCCGGAGCGGATAATGGTCACTCCCCGCGCTCTCCTACGCGCAGTCCGCATGTCGCCTACTGTAGTCACGTTCTGGCGGGCGCGGGCCGACATGCCGCAATCGACCTCTATCTCCAGATGATGGAACGCAGACACCACCAACACTATACTGTATCTATACTACCTTTTCGCGGCTTTCGCTGGGACGACGCGCTGGAACGCTGGATGGCGACTGGTGCCGCAACGTCCTTTGATTGCGGCGACTCGCCTACCGACCGAGAGACCGCACGACCGCGAGCCAGTGCGCAAAATGCGATGAATATGTACCTTGAGGGCCACCGCGATGGGCTGGGCCGAAAGACAGACGTCGACTCGCACGCCTCCTCTCTCACTTTCACCGAGAGGCCATCGGACGGGGATCCGCATCGTTATCAGACAAAATGGGAGCCGCGCTATCAAAGTTGTGGGGCGCGTTCAGGACGGCGGTGACGGGCGGCGGCGCGACTGGGAAGCGCGACACGAGCCATAGCGACGGCATCACAAAGGACGTTGAGAACGGCCTTCCTACCTCGAACACTCCTGCGAAACCTCCGACTCCGATGCCAAGTATGGGCGGGATAATGAAGTACGAGATCACTGAGGTACGTGTGAGCTGTAATTCCAACAGTGGGGGTGGAGGGGTAGCTTGCACCCCGCGAAGTCGTGAGGTGGTGGTTATAATTTTGAGCTTCACGATGAAGGAGTCCGAGAGTCCATGTGTAGACCGCTCAATTGGTTCAATGGAGCCCTCAAATCAGATATCCATGCTGACGATTGCTTTCTCCCACAGCCATGGATCCGCTACAACTGCTCCCTCGGTGAAGGCCCCTTCTACGAAGAAAGCACAAACTCCCTCCGCTTCCTTGACGTCGAGCGCCTCGAGCTGCACTCTGTGGATCTGAGCGTCGGGGCTTCGAGCCACCGGGTTGTCCAGAAGTTCGATATCTCCATGGGCGTCACCGCCGACATCGACGGCAACAACACCGAGTTCATCTTTGGCGGCAAATACGGCTATGGCATCTGCAATCGGCACACTGGCGAATATCGCTGGATTAAAAAAGTCTGGTCCGATGAGGAGATTGCGGATGGGAAGGCGGATCGCATGCGTGGCAATGATGGGGCCGTTGACTCCCAAGGGCGATTCTGGGTCGGCTTCATGAATGACCCGTTGGTTACGAAAGTTATTGACGAAGGTAGGCCTGCCAATCCTTTCATGCTCTATATCCCCTAACGTTTCACAAACGAGCTGGAGTCGAGAACCCATAAGCTAATAAGTGATAAAACAGGCGCCATATTTCGTCTCGATCCCGACCTCACCCTCCACCGCCCCCTCTCCAACATCACCATCCCCAACGGCACCACTTGGAACGCACCCGACACAACCATGTTCTGGACCGACAGTCCCTTCAAGACAATCTACCAATTCGACTACTCCCCCACCACCGGCGCCGTCACAAACCGCCGCCCCTACTTCGTGATGCCCGAGGACAACCGGTACGGCGAGGACGCCGTGCCTGACGGGCACTGCTTGGACGTGGAAGGATACATGTGGACAGCTCTCCATGGTGGCAGCCATGTACTTCGGATTTCGCCCCAGGGCGAGATTGTAGCCGAGATCAAGTTGCCGACGCTGCAGCCTACTTGCCCGGCGTTCTGTGGCGAGGATCTGGTGATTACTAGTGCGGGAGGCACGAGCGGACCGGACGGGAAAGGGGTTGATGAGTTTGCGGGGAGCGTGTTCAAAATCCATGTTGGGGTCAAGGGGCTGAAGAAGTTCAAGTTCAAGTTCAGTGGTGAAGCCGCGACTAAGGCTCCTGCGGTGTAGACAGAAAGACCTTGGATTAGCGGGCTTCAAAATGGACGCATGGGCTGTAATGGACGGGGGGAATTAGAGGTTACCGAAACACAAATATCACCGTGTCTGGCTACGCTCGCGTGCGTACCAAAACCATGCTAGCTAACCATTCCACGCACCTTTGCATATCAGAGCACATAAGACCAGCACATACTAATTAGACTGACTACCAACCCACAGAGATATTTCCCGCCGCCTATCGATATGCACACCCCAGGTCCTCGTATCCCTAAAATTCACTATAGCCAAGTAGGAAACTACACGCAGACCAGAGCGCAACACCCCCTCCATCCCGCGCAGAAACAACACGAGCGCCACAGCGCATGCTCAAGCCTAAACATGGCATCGAGAACCGCACACACAGGATATTGCAAGCAGCCTGCAGCTCTGAGATCCCATCCACCGTACTCCCCGCGCGAATCCTCTTTTCGACATCTGCTCCTACGTCTTCTTACCCGCGTCGAGCGCTCCGTCGGCGGAGGCATGGTATGGGGGTATACGCCGTAGCCAGGACGCTTGAGTAAGTCCACGAGCCAGGCTCTTGGCGACCACGCTCTCCAGGGTCCGCGGTCGTGAGGAGGCGCCCGTGGTCGGCCGGGCTGTGAACGGCGCCGGAAAAAGCTGCACTATCTGGGAGGACCAAAGTTCGTAGAGGTGCTGATGAAGGCTATCCAGATCCGGATCTTACTGCCCGTGGACAGATACTCCGAGAGGGGCGACTTGGTTCGGGTTCGCTGCGTCTATGATCCATTCGTCTGCGGTTCGCTGGGGCGATGAAAGAATGCTCACGTGCTGATCAGGAGATGCAGCGCATGTTTGGCTTCTATTTTGTCCACTGGAATGCTTGTACGCGCACACTGGTATCTACCTGCAAACGTTTGAGTATCGGCGTACCACTATCTTTTCACCTCTTCCCAACGAGTATCAGCAATCCATCGTTACCGCCGTTATTAAGCATTCGACGGTGCCCTTCGGCGCTGCTCCCCATTATCCCAAGATGAACTACGTCGCTCGCTGAAAAGCGAAGGCATCGCGGGGGACGTCTATTAGTGAGACGCTAGCTTGCGAGTTAGGTAACTAGATGTGTTTGTTGAATCGGTATGACTCTTTACACATGTTGTGGGTTGTTATCGTATCTCGGAAATGTGTTCATTGGACCAGCAGAGAATGGATTGAGAAATAAACGTGGAAACTTGCAGAAGCTGTTGAGCTGATGGGACATCTCGTCAATTTATACTTGCTATGTCGACCTCGGACTACATACACCGTGAAGTAGTAACCGGACACCTTCATATGCAGAAGGGTTAGGTGATATTCAGATGGGTATCTTTCTCATAGTGGTGTAGTATGTTAGCAAGGTTAGCTGCTTCCATCTTGGCTCAAGTTCTGAAACCCTAATCTTTGCTGTGCTCGAATCACTCACTAAACAATAGCATCGAGAGCATAGATTTCCTATAGTGAGTGTCCGTAATTGAGATTGCCATATACCGTCCCGAACGCCTTCCCAAGACGCAAGTTTGTGTACTCTTACAGCCCGAGCAAATATACACAGTGAGAAGGCACAAGCCTCTGCTGTACGCCGGTTTTTATGTCTCTTCATCAAAGGTGATCTCAAGATCTTCCGTCACGGTGGGCAATCCCCACCATCAATCAGTGTCTGCCGAGATTGAATCTGCCGCTTCCACGCAACACCCCCGAATTTGGAAAAGGTGCGCCCTTCACTTCCCTCCCACGACCCTATCCTTCAACTCCCTCGTCTTCTCAGCCACCTTCTCCGTAACCCCCAGGCCAGCATCCGCCTCGCCTCTGACCCTCCTAGCCATTCTCTCCTTCCACTTCCTATCCTCCTCATCCCTGCTCTCCAGCTCCCTCAACCACCTCTCCCTCTTCTCGCCCCTCTCCTTCTCCGCAACCAACTTCTCGTAGTCCTTGCGCTTCACCCGGTCCTTCTGCCAATACAGGTTCCCGACCACCAACACGGCGATGGTAAAGCTCTGCGCATACAGTCTGCGGCGGAAGTACAAGTTTGTCATTTTATGGTCGCCTTTGCGCATCGCGCGCGTCGCGCCGACGATGGCCCAGACGGTGAGGCCGCAGCCCAGCGGGATGAGGGGCTCCTCGCGGAAGCGGCGCCAGATTTTCGAGAGCCCGTTTTCGTTGTAGAAGTCACTAGAGCACTGGATCAGTACGCCATTCGGGAACAGGGGAAGGGGCGAGGAGGGGCTATTTACTGGTCTCCGTCAAAGGACGACGGGAGCGGCGCGCTGTTCGGGGCGCTCATTGCGGCGGAGGTAGCGGGGGTGTCGCGGTGTCGCGGGTAGTGCAGCAGAGGCCCATTCAACCTCGCCTCCCGAATATATACAACGCCCGAATTTTGCTCCGTGGGTCTGTCCGGAAGCTGCAGAGCGCGTGTCGACGTCGAATGGCGATGGCGGAGTCGTGAATGCTGTGAGATGCAGAGCGAGCATCCATTATCTCATGATCGGCGGCTCGGCGGCTCGTGTTTTTCCACGCCGACGCCCGTTCGTCCCTGCTGCACGACATGTCAGCCTCGCAGCCTGATTCGATTGTTCATCGCGGCCTTCGTTTCCTTCCTCTGCTGTAAGTTGTACGGACTCATGCGCGAACGGCCTGCTCGCGCGTATCCCCTTCTGCGCCATGGACGATGAGGCCGAATCGTCGCGCGCCAGCCTACTGCGCCATGGGAACAGCCCAGTCGACCCAGACGCCCAGCACGAGCGTGCCATAGCAGACGTCGAGGTAGAGGAGGACCACGACACGGCCGAAGACGCCGCAGCACGGGAGCAGATGGCAAAGGAGCGGCGGGTAGATGCGAAGAGGAAGCGGATACTGTTCCTGGAGCATCTCCTGCGCGAGCTGGACACGCTTGTATTCCTAGAGCTCATCACTATCTACCATCTCGAGTACGTCGGCCCCTCCTGCCACTACTGGACCCAGAGCGGGGCACTGACTTGGCCGACAGCTGTTCGTTCTTCTGGTTTCTCGTCCGCACCGTCATTCATGTCTCGCTGCTCACCCCCCTGCCCGATCTGGCCCTTGCCCGCCCGAGCGACGAACACAAGCCGATACTGCTCGTCCTGGTGTCCTTCACCATCACCTTCCTCCTGCACATCTTCTACGCCCCTCCCTCCGCGGGCGAAGACACTCGGGGGTATCTGCACGGCGGGCTGATGATCGACTTTATTGGACAGGAGGGGCCGACGAACAAGTGGAAGCTGGCGGGCTTGGACATCTGCCTTCTGATGCTGCAGCTACTAATGATGTCAGTCCATGTCAAGAGACGGGTCCTCAAAAAGAAGCTTGCGAAGATGGCCGGAGGGACGCCCGCAGCACCAGCTACCGAGGGCGAAACGACCAACACTGAAGCGGAGAGTGCTGGAGCCGAGACACCAGCGACGACGACGACGAGCCCAGAACGCGAGCAGGATCCCGACTCGGAGGAACGAGGAGTCCTGCGCCGCACCGACACCCTCTCAGACATCGGCGCCGACCTCGACGAAGAAGACGCGCTGCTCCCGTCATCCTCAGAGGCAGGCCAGGCCGATGCCCTGGAAATTCTCTCCTCTGGCCAGTGCGTCATTGGCGAGTTCAGCGTCATCGACACGCTCATCCAGGAGCATCATAATTACAACGAGTACCGCCAGACGCGCGCAGAAGCAGGGGCGAGCTCATCGCTGTCACCTAGCACACTGCGTCAACTGCAGACCATTCGCATGAGATTTGGAGTTGGTGGAGGATGAATCTCGAATGAGACCACCCTTTCCCAATCACCGCCCCCATTTGACCCCGTGCGATTGCCCTGTGCCGCAGGAAGCAATTGCTCTGCAGTTTCGGCACTGGATTTGTGCTTCCTTCGGAGATGGGCGTGTGCGTTACACGGCATGAAGAGGATCAGCATGATAGAAAACCCCCACGCCCCCTCCGCCACTCAGAGCAGTCGCGCCTCGATATCAGGACGCAGCGTTTTATGGCCGTTGCACACCTCAGCTGCCATATCCAAACCCACGCCGCGAAACGTGACGGGCGAGTTTGAGACAATGCGGCACAGCATCAGGACCCCTCAACCACCCAATTACGCCATCATCCCACCTCCGCATCCTTCACCGCACCCCTCCTCACTCGTTACACCGATCAGAACTGCGCCGCACTGGCACCCCCCTCGCTTCCACCCCAACGGGCTCCCGTCCCCGTCCGTCCGCTGACGCTCCGCTACCGGTATCGGTCTGGCCTTCGGGAAGGGGTGGCTATCGGCTACTGGGACCTATGCCGTAATGCTGCATGCTCCTTATGCACCGTCAGCGGGTACTCTGAGCTTGTAAAGCGGCCACGCGCGTCCCGAGCCGTCCCCTCGCTCGTCTCGTCTCGTCACCACCCATTCGATAGGCATTTTGTTGCCTCGTAAAAAAGATTTTCTACTTCTTCTTTTTCTTTTTCTTCTCCTTCTTTTTCTCGCGCAGTAGTGGCAAATGGTCCGCCACCGGCGCGAATAGCCTCGTCTAGGAGGCGCGCCACCGTTGTACCGGGTGTGAGGCGTCATGAGGCGAGGAGATTGCGCGCGCGCAGAGGCCCAAAAGTCGCAGCTGTGACGAATATTGGGGGCGCACGTACGGCAACGTCATTATGACCTCCCGTCCATGTCCCGCAGCAGCAAATTTCCACGTTGGCTTTTTTTTGCTCGTTATCTAGGGCTTGAAGCAAATCATGGAGACTTTGTGCGGGGGTCATGTGGGTGTGGGTGTGGGTGCGGTTGGATTTGATGGAAACATTGTCGACTTTGCTGATGATGACTTACATGGTGCCACCACACACCCCAGTGAGGTGGAAATTGGATTGGTGGTGACATGTCTTCGATCAAAGGACCGTGAAACCAAGTTCAATGTTGCACTGCACAGCTCACAGAGAATCAAACAACCCGCATGGCGTTCTTCAGCTTTGCGCGCGCGCCCCCCGTTATCTCCACAATGCACAGGAAATGCATGACATCCAACCAAACATTTGTTGCCATGTATGTATGTATGTGTAGATGTGTGTGTATGTGTGTATGTATGCATGTATGTATTGCCGTTGGGGCATGGCGTTCAGGGCGCTGAGCTGAGGGGAATTCCGAAATTGCCCATGATGCACGTTCTCGCGTTGCCCAGACTAGGAGGCAAAGGGGAAAAGGAGGAGAATAGCAAAAGTCCCCGTCCTGTCCCGTCCACCGTCGTCTTATCTTTGCCGGGGAGTTCCTTTTTCTCTTCTTTTTTCCCGCAACAAACTGCCGAGTCACGAAGGAAGAATATGGGAGAGGGGGGTGGGGAAGAAAAAAAAAAGAGCACGCTGTCAAGAGCCACCTACCACGTACGGAGAACAACTCCGTCCCCAGCACTCCCCTCCCTTACCCAACCGTGCCACCCTACGTGCCTACGCACCCATCGCGGCCTCGGTTCCGTGCCCCGCAGCCAACCACACGCGCAGCAGCCCCGCGTCGCGCCGCGAAAATCGCGGTGAGCATTATTCTGATTCGCGGCTTCGCGGTTCCGCAGCTGGTGATTGGTTGGCTGGGGTTGGTTTGCGTGTGTTAGGGGGGGGGGGTTTGTCCCGCTCACATGACTGCCCTCGCCTGCAGCTCATCACCGCCAAGGTGATGGGAGGATGGGGCATGAGGAAGGAAGGGAGCGCGATTTGGGATGCCGGTCAGCGCCAGGTTCCCTGTTTCATGCGTGGTGTGGGGGCGTGCGTACATGCATCCTGTGTACATGCACATGTATGTGCAGGCATAGCAGTGGTAGGTACATATGCATGCTGCACGTACTCGACGTACGTGTCCATACATACACATGTGCATGGCAGCGTGATGAAATATGTACATGTTAAATGGCAAATCGATGCGAGCTGCAGTGTGTGCTTTTGTACCTTTGGGGCCACTCGTGCGCTTTGGTTGGTTGGTTGGCTGCATGCATGTCCGATCTAAGATGCAGGCTAAATTGGACTCCAGCCTGGAGATGAGATTTTTCAATGGTAGATTGTTGCTGAGGCTGCCAAACGAACACCGCCAGAAGTGCCATGTAGGGTCGATATGCTTATCTTCCGGTCTCGTATCCCAGAGCGAAGAGGCGATCTGTATCAGAGCAGGCAATTTATCCCGGGCAGCAAGGCCAAATGATGTTGCTCACGCGGGACGTAGCTTCTCCCGAGTCCGGTTCCGCTCCCACTGTCGCTTTTCCTTTGTTTTTCCGCTGCAAAGCCTTCTTGATGCAGTGTAACACTCGGTTCGCGAATTGCGAATGCGTGGCGAAAATGCCCAGATCCCGATTTAGACGCAGACGCGAGGCCCCACCACCACACGCTAGCACACGTTGCGTCTCGTTGCGCAAGCGCCATATCACATGCATAAGCGCCCACACGCACGCTGCCCCGCGCTCTTTCGTTACTACGCGTAGTCCGAGTCCGAGCTACTATGGACACAGGGCTCGGTCGTTGCAGGGATGGCGAGCAAGAGTGCTGTGTTGGCCGTGCATTGCTTTTCGGAAGAGGGAGACATGCCGATGCGGTGCAACATTCAACGTGACCTCCACGGCAGATTAGATTAAGATTTAGTGATGGACATGGAGGTTCCCGATCCGGTCGGCGGTGGAGAGTGGGGCATCGTGTGGATGGAGGTGCGTAGCGCGTTGCAGACGGAGGAGCGCGCTGTTTTATTGATCCATGCGCAACACATGATCATCATGATGCTTGTGCCAGCATCGTCATTCGTGAACGGCGAGGACGGGAATCCTGCGCGGCGTCGGGTTGTGAGATAGTCTGCATCTGGACATGCAAACAAGG
Source organism: Melanomma pulvis-pyrius CBS 109.77 (assembly GCA_010093585.1). Taxonomy (NCBI): domain Eukaryota; kingdom Fungi; phylum Ascomycota; class Dothideomycetes; order Pleosporales; family Melanommataceae; genus Melanomma; species Melanomma pulvis-pyrius. The sequence continues at coordinate 10,006 of MU002394.1, forward strand.
CGGTGAGTCGACATCATCTTCACACGTGTCGCAGCAATGACTTGGTAGCTCAAGTCTACTATGCCACAACGGTTGAAGTCTGCTTGGCCGAGTCCTAGGTGGTATATTCATCATTGAATTGCTTTCCAGAAATGCAAGTCTTCCAGCGAATCAAGGCGCGAGAAATCGGAAATGACGGTCTGTTTCGGCAAGCGAACATCCACTTCTCAACCCACGAGCGTGCCGTACCTAGGTAATAGCTCGGGCCGAGAGCAAGCTATCCATACATCGGTTAGGTGCTATTCCTCGCCACCGAGTGACCTCGTGCCTCGGGCGAGTCAGCCAAGTGCAGTTTACCTGCATCGGCACCGACGCGAGGGAAACCGGTGAGGGTGCTCCCATGTTCCGCTCCGAGATCCGATTGAGCGGCACGCTTACACACGAGTTGAGCTGAGCCCATCATCCTCAACTCTAGGCCCAGGGTGTCAGCGCTACGTGCCCTGCGTGGGTTGCCCTGCGACGGGCGAACTCATTTAAGACAGCGTCGGGCGAACGCCTTGTGTGGGCGGGCGGGGCGAAGGTCAGATTCGCTGTGCCACGGTTCGTGCATGCAGCAGCGCACAGGATTCGGCGCCGCGGCTGCTCGGGTTGTGGAGTCGATATTCGGAGCTATGTACGCACGCCGTGTGCACGCATTGCCTGGTGACTTGCCGGTATTGCAGGATGCAGCGCCGAATAGAGTAATGGGTGAGTAGCATGTTGCATCCTCAGGCGGTCAGCAGTTGAATTATGATAGGGGATGATAAGTTGAATCATGGCCGGTGTCATAGATATCGTGATACGGCAGATGGATGGATGGGTGGATGGACGGACGGAATGAAGTTGAAAAAAGCGGTGTGGCTCCAGTGTTGTCCCGCGGGGAAGAGGGAGGGCTACTGTGGTCTATCATCGCAATAGGATAGATAGACGCGAGATGTTGAAGATGCGCTGGCACGCAAAGTGTCACCAGACGTGAAGGCTTCCAGCGTCCGTCATGGGTGTGATGCAGGAGAAAGGGATGGCAATGTTGAGGTGAGGTCCTCACTGCTGGCCGTGTGTCACCACACTCGGAAAGAAAGAGCACCTCGCCCATGATCACGAGACCTGTCCTCTCTGCAGGTGCGCGTCAGAACCATGAGGATTATGCCTGCTGCACTTCACCGCAGAAAACAGCCGGCTTGATAGCGAAGTCGAAATCGCTATACTCTTTTCGTCTGTGAGCATTTCCCAATCAGGGAGACTATAATCCACCACTCAGAGTTTAGCTCCCGGTACAAAGAAGCTCCGGGAAGGCCCCTTTTGCTGCATGTAACATTCGGGCCGTTTCTGACAGGCTGACGTCCAGCCAATCCGAATAGATGGCCAGAAAATCCAAAATGGAATACAAATCCCAGAACCCTGTAGATGAAATCTAGGTATCGGGCTCATTAGACCGACATGAAGACTGCATAGAGTTTTGTTCAGCATACGCCCCGACCCGCTAACTCTCAAAAACAGGCCATTACTATCATGAAGATAACGAACAACCTTGACGCACCCTCTTCGAGCTTCCCTGCGGAGTCGTGCTCACCGTTCAAACAGCCTGCGCCGGAGTTCCCTCCGTCGTCTTGCATACGTCATCGTCCCTCAACGGCGCCCAACATCGCCAGCTCTACAACCTTTTGGCTCCAGCCTACGCAACATTTTGCGCGGAACCGCAAGCTTGGGTCATCAATGTGGAAGGACCCAGCCAGGTAGGTGCAAGCGCGACGCCGGCGCATGCGCGGAAACGGTTCTCGTCCCGACGTTGATACTGGCTTTTGGTGGAGGTTCGGTGCTATGTTAGAGTGGAGTTTCGCCGATGATCCGGGGTGCTGGGATCGAGTGAGAAGTACCGGCCGGCACTTGGTGATTAGGCACATGGAGTCCATAAATGTATGCAAGTGTAACGACATATTTTAGCCACCGTTAGGCCCATAGAGATGCATCCCTGCCAATGGCAGTAAAATGGCATCGAAAGTTGTTGAGGTACCTGAGTCCTAGGACCAGCGAACAATCTGGTGAAACGATAGATAGGGACGCGTGAAGCGGAGATGGAGTAGAGAAGAAGAAACGAATCATCGTCCGGAATGCAGCACATCCATGATTTACGCAGGTACGCACGATTCGCAATCCATCTGGGCGGCCACGGAAACCCACGGCGATATGCACGCATCAGCCCCCCCCCGGAGAGCGATATACGCGTCGCCCACGAACAGTCTACCAGTAGGCTTTGTATATGCCCACATGCAGCACTCCAAGACGGTACACTAGAATCTTGTTAGAGTGCCCAGCCAGCAACGCAGCCCATATGCTCCCTGCCATCGACGTGGGAGTCCTTGCCTTCGTCCACACGATCCATGTCCACACAGCTTGCCAAAATCCTGCACCACCATCTCACTAGACGAGCGCCTTATCTTGGTCCCGATCCCCTTGCGCAAATCATCGCAGACTCGATACTTCGACAGAGCATCGCGAACGATCTACAAATGCAAGCTAGCCCAATCATTTCCCATCACTGCCAAGTCCTCACGATGCCGATCTACACCAGGTAATTCCCCGTTGTCATGCATGAACTACCAAATAAACTTTCTTCTACCCCGACCACTCCATAGTAAAAGGTTTAATGATTTACTCTTAGCGCCGCTCCTACTCTTTTCCTTTCGTCTGCTTTGTTTGTTGTCCGTGTTCCGTCAGCCCGGTCGAGTTCTGGGAACGGCGTTTGAAACGTGAGGGTTTTTTTTGGCCATTAGGACATCAGATGATTCTTCTTGTACAAGTCACGCCACGTCGTATGAGGTTTGCTGATAGATGAAATCCTTTGGCGGAACTCGAATCCTGTGACAGTAGAAAGGAGGTCGTCTTCTTGTTCCGTGAAAGAGAACAGAGAAGAGGCCTAACATTGTGGGAATTACAGGGTCAGCGTAGCGAGAAGCCTCAGGCGCACAGCAAAGACGACAAACACATCAATCATATCGCAAATCCAAATCAGGAAATCTTTGCCCAAGGTTGCGGCTCGTAATGAGCAACCCGTTACAGGGTTTGTTGGAATCTGGCTCATCTGTGATGTGCGTGAGATGCGATGCGATGCCATCGCGGTTCGAATTAGTTTCTTCTGAGGCGAGCGGATATCCGGGATTAGGCGCATCCGGTGGCGTACATCGCCGCACGGGAACGAAAATGAACGTTTCGCTTCGTGACGCTCATGTGGAGGTTTGGTGGCTGCGGTGCGGTGCGGGCGGTAGCCATAGCACTTTGTGGCGCAACCCCTCTAATCACCAGGACCGTCACGCGTGAAGAAAAATTTGGATGCAGGTGAAAAGAGAGACAAGAATCTTATGTGGGACTCGGGAGTGATGAATCCAATAGTGTGGCATTGGGTGAGCTGAGCTGCAGTGGCCGCGCTGTTTCGATGCTCTGGGAATGTAATCCGCTCTACGAAATATCCATCCATTGTCCACCCTGTGTGGCCCACGATCGCATCCAGCCCCGTTCCATAAGCCTAATCCAAGCGTGAGGTATAATACAAAGTAGGAAGGGTATATTTCGAGGAGACGGCCTCATGCCATCTCCTGTTCAGTACAGTAAATAGACATTCTGAAGTAGGTATAAGTTGTAGGTGTCCGCGAGGACAAGACTCTATGTGTAGAGCTCTATATATGTTTGTTGGGGATATGACGATAAGCAATCCAAAGACATTCAACGTTCGGGAAAGATGCGTGGGGCGATGAGAGTGCTCATTCTCTAGGTATATGGACCAAGATAGCCGAAGCTCGATGGCCTAAATAAAAGAGAAGTATAGCGAAACCATGGCTAGCGGATAGAACAGCCAGAGGAGACGGTCGATGTAACGTATCTTTGCAAAACTTGTAAATGGAACAAAAAGAAATGTGACGAAACCGCCATTTGCGATACGCGTAAAAATGCAAAAAGCCGCTGTTGCCTGAGTGTGGGTATCAAATTACACAAAAGAAATTCGGATCGAGTCGATGCCAAACAGGCAGAGGTTGGGTTGTGAACTAGGATTTCGAAGCGTTCGGGAGGTTGGTGTCTACCCTCGGTTGTCTCGACCTGGTCCAGGTGCCCAGTTTCTGTTGTCGTATCGGGTGAGTTCGGGAGCGAATGGGTCACGAAGAAGAGGCCTCTGCGTGGGGGGCTGCTGCATTTCGGGCCGTGGTCTTTGGTCGCGGAGATCGAACTGCTGGGGGGGTAGAGGTCGATTCATGGGTGGATTGTTGACAGGAGGGAACGATGGCGCTGGGTAACTCTGAGGTGGAGCCGCAGAGCCGTTGAAATGGGGTTGGGGGGGTCCAGGGGCCGGATGATAGTTGCTGGTGCGTCTTCGCACGTTTCGTTCAGGCTCCATGGGCTCGTCGTCATCATAATCAGAGTAGGATGATCCTGCCGATCCACCTCCCACGGTGGAAGGGGCAATAGAAGGGGGCATGGAGGTCCGCCGCAGCCGAGGTGAAGTGGGCCGCCCATAGTGTCGGTCTGCGCCCGATTGCTGGAACACAATGGTCTTGAAGTAATCCCTCTCGGTACGATAATATTCGACATCTTCATTGGCCTCGCGAATTTGCTGCTCCAGTCTAGAGATGCTCATGGACGCCTCCCGTTCCTTTTCCTTCCGTCTGGCTCGAAATCTTGCCGAGGCGCCTGCGTTGCGCTTTCTCTTCTCGTCCGCAACCTTGGAGGCTGCCTGGACGTCCACTGGAATCTGAACGTGGTGCCCTTGCTGACTCTTGATGGTCATGATCTGGATGCTGCTCTGACCAGAGGGTGCCATTGGAATCATGCCGCGCTCGGTTTCCATGGCGATGGGGGGATTATGAGAGTCTTGGTGGGTATCATTCTGGCCCGTCATGTACGAACCTTGCTGACTTTGGGTTTCATAGTGACTCGAAGCTACCGAGGCTGGCTGGCTATAGGGAGAGTAGGATGTCATTGGACTGGCGCTGCCCGACTGTGGAAAGCTCACACTTGGACGGTGGAGGTCGTTGCGGCGCATACCCGGCGGGGGGGTTGGCGCCGTCTGGGGGACGGTAGCAAAATAGGTAGCACGAGGTCCCATGGGAGGGGTTGGAAGGGCAGGCTGCGAGGTGACTGGGTCCGGTGGAAACTGTCGGGTAGTCGCGGACAGGAAAGGAGACTGATGGGCGTCGATTGTGCCTGTCGGGGCGCCCAACACCCCAAGACTCTGGGTGCGATGCAGTGCTGGCGTCCTCGGGCTCAACATGTGTCGTGCTGGAATTCTATTGGGAGGTTGGAATGGCCTGTTGGAGGCGGGCTCTGCCTGGGTGGAATCAACACTTGGTGGGCGACTTATGGAGGGAAGGCTTTGCGAGGGCTGCGATTCCATGGGAGACATGGACTCTCTCTGCGATGCGCTGTGCCTCCGCTCACGCTGCTGTTCCACGATGTCGGCCTGCGGGTTTAGGATGGAATGGACGCCAAGGGGGTTTACGGATCTCCTCTCCGAGGATGGCGTCGGTGGGGTGCTGGACATGTGGCGTAGCGGGGGGAGAGATATAGACATGGGGCTAGGATCATCCCGGAGGCCATCCCTCTGGTATGGCAGCATTCCTGGGTGCGGATGGGTGGGAGATGTGTGCGGGGGAGGACGCTGGAATGCACGAGGGCCATCGTCGGCGTAGCTCGACTGAGGGCGTGATGCAGTCGGCCGCGACATCAAGGCCCGTTCGTCAGAGCCCCTCTGGCCTTGCTGGGCCGACCATGAGCGATCCGGGGCAGGGAAACCAGGCTGGCGGGGATTTGGGGTGTCGTCCAGGTACGGCGGCGGGTCGTTGTTGTACGGGGGAGTCAGCGAGGGCTGGAACCGGTGTGGGTAATGAGCGTGTGGGTGCTGAATAGCGGGGAGGGTTTGGGCAGCCAGCGTGATGGTGTTTGATGTGGTCGCCGCTGCGGACAACCACGCAGAATTGGCGGGGGAGTGAAGCTGAGAAGGCGAGGCAACGAAAGCAGAGGGAGGAGGCAGCAGGGCGCTCGGTGGGCCAATGCTGCAGCGGACAGAGGGGACGGCGGACAAGTCAGGACTGGGGAGATGGAGATGGAGATGGAGATGGGTGGAGGGCTCTGGCCATGCTGCAGCGGCGTGGGACAGTAGAGATGGAGGACAGGCGTGTCGAGTTCAGGGCGGCGGAGTGAAGCTGCAGAGGCGGCGTGGCAGCAGCGTGTGTGGGCGTGGTGAAGGGTATATCGGGCCCGTGACCAGGACACAATGCGCAAGGGCCGCCACTGATATACGATGCGGTGTGGTTAGCACAAGGTAGGAGGGACGGGCGTCTGGCAGGCCGCACAGCAAATCACTGCCGGCTCTGGAGGTGCAGCAGTGCATGGTGGGCACGCCCCTGTCTGGGGCTGCTGGGGCTGCTGGGGCTGCTGGGGCTGCGTCTACATGGCATGCTGGCTGGGCTCCCTGCAGCGTCGCAGAGGGCGGCGGTGGGCGCGCTAGGCGGGACTCGAGATGCGGTCGAGGGTGAGCTTGTCGCGCTGGCACTGGCACTGGCACTGGCGGAGCGCTACTGCAGGCGGAACGACGGGGCAGAGGCACGACGGCAGCGTCGCAGCGGGCACAGGCGTGTTTTTGCAATAGCGACGCAAGCGCATGGTGCGACGGTCCAGCCAGCGCCAGCTAGGGGATCCGGCGGAAGGCCCCCGGCTCGCCTCCAGCAGCGTCATGGCCGCCGGCGCCTTGGCTCGCCGGCCCTGGCGCGTGGTCGTGGTCGTGGTCGTGGTCGTGGTGGTGCTGCTGCTGGGCGAGTGCGGCGGAGGGCAGCCCATGTCCGGCGGCGAGTCTGGCGGCGAGAGACGGGCCTCGACGACGGCAGCAGCTGGGAGCGGGGAGGCTTCGCCGTGGGGGCGCGCTTGGCGTCCGGGGCAGCACCCGCCGGCTGCGTCGTCGTCACGTCAACGTCGCGGGCTGTCGCTGGCTGCTTGCTTGCTTGCTTGCTTGTGCTGGACGGCGACGCTGCTGCTGCTGCTGGCTGGCTGTGCGTGCGTTGAACCGGCGGCCTGGGGGACTTGCAGCGCGCACGCCGCGCTCCCGTGGGGGTGGTTCTGCTGGGGCCCGGCCGGGTTCCCTCGATGATGCGCATGATTTCCCCCCTCTCGATCCCAGGCCGAGCAGCCTGAGGGCCGGCGTTAGGCTGGCCATGGACCGTGACGGCAGCGTCATGGGCGAGGGCAGCGCGATGGGCGGGCGCAGCGTCATGGCAGCGCGGCCGTGGGTCGCGGTTGGGCATTGAGGCCCAACGCTCAACGCTCGACTTGCACGGCGCCGCATTGCATGTCGCATCACGTGCCGCCCATTTTGTGCAGCCAGACGCGCCGTGGCGGGCGGCGGCGCGCTCGTTGGCTGCCCGGGGGGCGTCACGTCGCCGTCACAGCACCGCAGCACAGCGGCACAGCGCACAGCGCACAGCGCACAGCGCACACCAGCGGAACAGACGCGTCTGCCCCGCACAC
>MU002395.1:0-17469 GCA_010093585.1 Melanomma pulvis-pyrius CBS 109.77
GGCCCCTACAGCTCGTTTCCACCAGCATGGGAAGCGCCGGCTGGTAGGCTCCTGCGTCGGCTTCAATCATGAGTGCGCGCCCAAATCGACTGCTCCCTCGACTGCTCTCTCGACTGCATGGCCCCCGGCCCTGTATCACCCCCCCATCGCTCCATTCCTGCCCGCCGGATTGAACCAAGGACGCGCCACTATTCCACCGCGCCCGCCCGCCATTGGACGCATCCCTGTGCCACGGCAGCACTCGTTCGAGCAGCCAGCGCACGCGTGGTCGCATACTCGAAACACGCAGCTGGGACGTCGCCAGCCGAGTGTCTTGTCTGCATTGGCCGAGCCGTTGTGCTGGGAACCCCCCGAGGCAACATTGACGGCTGCACGCAGATTAAACGTGCGTCTACAGCGATTCCCGGAGCGTGCAACAGGGCCCGTGCTCCGACGCCGAGCAGGTGTGCCGCGGAAGAGATATTATGTCCACCTCAGACGCCGAAGATGCATCGCCCTCGCCCTCATACAGTGGTGATCCAGACGAGAGCGATATGGCTGCCGAAACGAAGAGCGAGCCCCATGCCGGCCAGGCCTCCTCACAGAAGAGTGCCAACAGCCAGAAGTCTAACGGGAAGGACCCTATGAGGCCGCGGAGGAAGAAGGCCCGCCGCGCCTGCTTTGCGTGCCAGAGAGCCCATCTGACTTGTGGTGAGTATCTTCTTCTTCCACCTTCTTTGGACGGCATGTTGGCTACATACTGGTTGCGAATTGTTCTGACCGTGAAATTGTAGGCGACGAAAGGCCGTGCAACAGATGCACGAAGCGTGGTCTTGAGGACCACTGCATGGACGGTGTCCGCAAGAAGGCCAAATATCTCCATGACGCCCCGGACAATGCACTCCTGCCAGGAGTTGGCGCCAACTATCGCCACATGAATGGAAATCTCCAGGCGCCGCTCCCAGGTCAGGATCCAGGGGCCGTCTCCATGGCCCAGCAAGGCAAATTTTATACCCAGGCGCCCTCGACAACCTACTACGCACCAAATCCTGCGCCTGGTCAAGCACCCCCTCAGGACGGACCCGTTGGAGGCGCTTTCAATCACCAGCAACCCCCAATATCGCCTCCGTACAGCCAGCCCAACTCGGCCATCATCGCCAATGTTCCGAGTACAGGGCCCCCGGGGCCTCCACCCCAAATGCAGCAGTTTGGTCCCCTCTTCGACCCAAGCGATCCAGCTTTGTTCAATTTTGACATCTCGAGTCTCAATTTTGGGAACCATTATGGCGCCCTTGAACTCGGCATGCTCGGTCATATGTCGTCAGGTGCAGCCGAAACGCCACCGAGCGACACGAATATGATGAACCCCATGAACCGAGCGGCTCACATGTACAATCCGCAGATGTCATACAGCGACAACCCCAACTTGCCGGCACATATATCGTTTGGTCCGAGTGGCATCTCGGCGTCCGAGTGGCACCACGCGCACTCCAGGCATGGGAGCCTTCAAATGCACACTCCCCACAATACCCCGACAGCCACCAATCTAGACCACAGTGGCCATCGTCATGATAGCTTGAATGGGCCCCACGCTTACACTATCGGCCAAGGTCCTTCTAGTTTGTCAAGTGCGAGCCCTGCGTCAACTGATATGAACTCTGGCTACGACAACGACAATCCCATGTCGGCGGCAGCATTCTTCGCACATCCAAATCAACAGCAGGTGCAGCAGCACTCGCCAGTAAATCGTCTGCAGCAGGAAAATCGCTTTTCGGTGCTACAACCAATACACTCCAATACAACGAGAAAGCGCCGGCGAGACACTAGATGGATCTACGAAGATATCACGAAGCCTTATGACTATCTGGGCGCGTTTCATGTTTTGTACATACTCTTGGGTAAAAAGTGTACCTCGGCCGAAGCAAGGATGAAAGTCCGGACATCATTGGGAAATTTCAGACCATTACTTACCCAGGCTGCTGCGGAACTCGATCGGAACGATCTCATCCATAGCGAACGGAACCTGCAACGTTCTTTGCTTACTCTGAAAGAGCATCAGGCCGAACTCGCCACTCCGTCAATAATATGTCGTCGCTCTGGCGAAGTCGTGGGAATGAACGCAGAGTTCACCCAGCTTACCGGCTGGCCGCCAAACGTTCTGTTAGGCAAAGAGCCAAACTTGAATGTTAATACTGGCTTGAGCCCCGACATGTCGGGCGAATCCTCAACCCGGACTAGCACGACTCCAAACATGAGTGCCCAAGAGCCAGATAATAAAGCACGCCCAGTCAATATCATCGAACTCATGGACGAACGATCGGCCTTGGAGTGGTTAGAGGACTTCTCTAACCTTGCCTATGGTGACCCTCGCGGCACTACTAGTCGGCGGGTGAACATGATCCGATACCGTACGCAAGATGATGTCGCTCGGCTCGAAGAAGTAGTCAAGGCGAACTCGAACACGAGTGGGAAGAACCTTAAGCAAGAGCCTACGATCAAGCAGGAGACCAGCATGCAGAGAGGCGAGTTGAATATGAACGCGGTGGTTTCCAAGGATGGTCTGATGGATTGCATGATCACGTGGCTTATTAAGCGAGACAACTTTGACATTCCCATGTTGGTCTCCATGCAAGTAAGTTTCACGTCTTGGTATCAATGCTTCTGGTGCTAACCAAATACCCAGGTTATGCCAGTTCTTTAGGAATTATGTCGAAAACGCACTATGATTTCTCAACCACAGCCAACCAAGCCCTTCCTAGCTAAAATTTCGTTTCATTCCTCAGGTAGTTCTATATCAGGCTCTCCGCGATGTATTGTTTGGATGGATGGTGTATCCAAAATACGAGGCGTCAAGGACGACCGACACGGTACATGGTCGACGGGATATCAAAAGTCATTTCTTTTCCTTATTGATGTCTATCTTGCATGCATGTACAAGTCATGGGTTTATTTTATTTTCCATCCCCTTCAACCAACAAACTATGCAACAATTCCCTTTTCTTTTCTTTGTCTCCACCGTATTTTGCACGGAATTCCGAGGCGTAGGTACCGTGAGCAGTCGTACATGTACACTCTGTGTGAGTCGGTCCAGGATGACGTATACCATACCTTTGTCTTCGTCCCCAAGTACACGAAACCTGTTTTTCTCTTCTTCTTCTTCTTTTTCTCCTTCAGTTTCTTTCGTGGGTGCACTCGGTTTACGGGACGGAATACCTCTGAGCGGCCAGCGTGAAAGCAACGCTCGGCTCTATTGATGGCGATGTGTCTGTTTGGGTAATGCTTAATGGGGTTTCTTTCCACTCGTGGACTACTAGAGTTCCGGGGTTGGGTGTATGGGAGTTGTAATTTCGTATTTGCGAGTTGATTTATTTGCGAGGTCTTGTGGTTGGTGTATTAGCGAGAGAAATCGAACCATGAAACTTGGCTTGTGGAATGGTGTGCGTGAATGCAATACGGTAGTTGATCTATTGTCTGTCTCTATATGCTTATCGCGATCTGATATGGCTCATCCGCCTAATCTCTCCATCGATCTACTCCATCTGCGAAATTCCCACGCCATCTCTCTGCCCCACGCCCTTCCCCTCCCCCTCCCCCTCCCCACTCAACCATGCATCCCCCCTCCAACTCTCATACGCCTCCCTCTCCAGACTCCTCTGCGCTATCCGGATATCCTCCCTTATATCCTCGACCAACGCTTCTTTGCTTACATAGTCGTATTCTTCGCGGATGAAGCCCAAGATGATAAGAGACAGGGTTGCGCCGTAGAAGTCTTCCGGGAAGGTATGCAAGATGTGAATTTCGATGCTGCGATTGGTATTTTTGTAGTAGGGGTTGTAGCCTGGGCGGGTTTTAGTTCCAGCGGGTAGGGAGGAGATAAGTGTCGCATGTCGACATTGCAGACTCACCGATGGACAGAACCGTAGGATAGACCCTCGCCGCCTTCTTCTGTAGCTGCGACGGCGTCAGCGGCCGCGATGGCGGCACCGACGCCGGCTCCAGATCTGCAACCGCGTGGTTCCTCGAGCGCTCGGGGATCGCCGTGTCGTCTGTTGCCGAGGGCACTGAGTTCGGCGTTATGTGCGTGGAGATGGTCGAGTGGTCTAGCGTCGCCCAGCCGTAGTATATCCCGTTCTTTACCGACGATTCGTCGTGGCCCCCGATGCTCAGGCCTGAGAGTGGGATGTTGGCGGTTGGGATGCCGAGCTACTGGGACGGTAAGTCGGTGATTCTGAGAGAGGGAAGAGCGAGGGAGATGGCGATTTGGGTTTGGGTTTGGGGTTGGAAATGCGTACGTCTTTGCTACCGCGGCCGAAGCCCTTTATGACGGGGCCTCGGAGCTTCAGTGGGAAGGGGTGTGTTGGTGTAGCGGGGCCGGCGATGGGGTCGCGGGGCCCGTCGGGGCGGCCTCTTGACATTATTTTGTGGAAGATGTGGGATATGAGATTTGGGAGGTGAGTGGGAGGAGAAGAGCTCGAGGCGTGTACGAAATTGTGGTGTTGGGGTTGGTGTTTGATAGGCTTCCTGTAGGTTCCGAGGGCTGAGTGACCCGGTTGGTGGGGCAAGGTGGGATGATTATTAAGCGGCAGCTACCTCGTCCCGGTGTAAAGTCATGTCGTTCATACCTTCCACTTAATCTCAATTCTACGGAACGTAAATGCTGCTGCCTGGATTATCTCATCCATCTCTCCTCTCAGTCGCCATCAAAACGTTCTCACGCACGCTTCGTGTCCGTGTCACGTCATCGTCCAATCGCATGATGGCATCCTCAGCCGAGGCACCCTCAAGGCTGAACTTTGGCGATTCGAATCAGGCGTTTATTTACGGGACGGCCTGGAAGAAGGATCAGACGAAGAGACTGGTCAGAGAGGCGCTGGCTGCTGGTTTTCGCAAGGTTGATACTGCGGCCCAGCCGAGGCATTATCAGGAGGAGTTGGTGGGTCAGGCGATTAGAGAGACGATTCGGGAGGGGGTTGTGAGGAGGGAGGATCTTTACGTGAGTGCTGTGATGATTGTAGAATAGGATGGTTTGGCGAGTGACAGCTTTGTTCTAACAAATAATAATTGTAGGTCCAGACCAAGTATACTACTCCGGCTGGTCAAGACCTAGACAACATGCCATACCATCCCCTGGATTCATTGGATGTTCAGATTCGTACCTCTGTAGCATCATCATTGCGAAATCTTCGCCCAACCGAGGAGTCAGAGGAGGGGTCATATGCTGACTGCCTTCTTCTCCACTCACCACTTCCTACGATCGATCAGACTATTGAAGCCTGGAAAATTCTGGAAACCTACGTCCCAGAAAAGATTCGTGCTCTTGGCATTTCAAATGTCACTCTCCCTGTTTTGAAATCCATTTACGAAAACTCCACCATTAAGCCGTCTGTTGTTCAGAACCGCTTCTATCCAAAAACCCAATACGATGTCCCACTTCGAGAATTCTGCCTTGAACACGACATCTCCTATCAGTCGTTCTGGACTTTGACCGGGAACCCGACATTACTCAAGTCAGAGCCTGTGATGACTATTGCAAAATCGACACGGGTGGACGATTCAGTCGCGCTGTATGGCTTAGTCTCCGACTTGGGCATCGCTGTGTTAAATGGCACGACATCATCCGAGCATATGAAGCAGGATCTTGATGGGATACAGAAGATCCGAGAGTGGGCGGGAACCCACGAGAAGCAGTGGCTTCGAGCGACGCTGAACTTTAGAGAATTAATTAAGTCGTCATAAATGCCTTTCCGGTTACTTTGGTGGTGCGAGTAACTCTAAATTCTGCTCGAAAGGCCATTGGATGAGCCACAAATTAGCGAAAGATACCCCTCGCGCAGCCTCAGCCTCACAAGGTTGCCTACCTGTCACCTCCGCCTTCCTCCAACGCTTCATACCTCTCCCCCCAGTCTTCAGCCAGCATGCACTCTGCGATTTTGTGGAGCATCTGATGCCACCGACATAGAGTCATCGTGCGGCGAACATGGCGAACATACGAACGAGTCTACCGTTCCCTACACGGCCTTGGGAAACTGCGAAGAATAAATTCCTCGAAAATCTGTCACCTGAGGAGATCCAACAATTCCAGAATGCAACTCTCGAGAATTTCTTTTATGACGCGAGTTCTGCGCAAAAGAAACATGCACGAGGAAGCCGGGTATGGGAATTGCAAGAAAAGCTTGCCTCTCTAGCAGAAGGTATCGATGACTACGGCAAAGCTCTCGATGTGTATTCCAACGCCTATGGCCTCATATTGTGCCCGATATGGGGTAGTGTCCGCGTTGTTCTAAATGTAAGTCTACTGGAAAATCTCACATTGCACCTCAATTGAATCGTACTTACAAGAGGCGGTTCTTTTAGATTGCACTCGAGGCTGGCAAATTTCAGGAAAAGATTGTAGATATGTTTGCTCGTATTGGAGACGCGCTGCCACGGTTTCGTATTTACCAAAGTCTTTTTCGCAAGCATGAGCGCCTCCTTCGAGCTTTATCTGCGGCATACCTCGACATTCTTAAATTCTGCATCATGGCCAAAGACTTTTTCCTTCGTGCAAGAACATCAGCCAGTAAGCTTTCCTGCACTTAGTTACTAGCACCGGTCTCATAAGTTACTAGTACCGATGTCAATTATATGCATGGCAATATGGAAACCCTTTCAGAAGCAGTTCAACGACTATATCGTTGCATTCCGGACTCATCAAAAGATGGTAGAGAAGGAAGCTGGCCTCGCACACTTGATCGAGTCTGCCCGATCGCGCGAAATCGAATTGGCTAATAGAGCTCTGCAAGAACGCAATGAGAAGATCCACAGACGACACAGAATTTTCTCCGCTCTACCTAGTATAGGGTATCAGACTAAGCACGACATAATCTGTTCCCATCGCCACCCTGGGACAAACACATGGTTACAAACACACTACAATTTTGTTGGCTGGCTCTCTTCCCAAAGTTCCGATTGCTTGTCCTGCTTCGGCATTCCTGGCTCTGGCAAATCAGTTCTGTCTGCAAGTACCATCGACTACTTGATCGAGCTCAGTCAGCCGAGCTCAGTCGTTTGCTACTACTACTGCGATTACGCAGACCCGTTGTCCTTGGATGCATCTCGTCTCATTGCAACCATCATCAAGCAGGTCCTCGTCCATCTTCCGTTGGACCACTTCAATGATGCCTTCGACTGCCCTTTTGAGACGGATAGACCGACACCCTCTCATTCGAAGTGCCAGGAATTTCTTTTACGCCTTTTCGAGAACTTCACCGAAGTTTTCATAGTCTTAGACGGCATCGACGAGCTCGCCCAGTACAGTCAATCGATTGTACTAAACATGGTTAATGACCTACTCCACTCTTCCCGCACAAGAGTGAAGGTCTTCGTTACCAGTCGATGTGAGGAGTGTCTGATTCGAGAATCGTTGGAGAGTTATAGGGTTATTGACTTAGGTACTGATCATCTTCAAGCGGACGTTGAGCTATTTGTGACCAGGAAGCTTGAGTCCACAATTTTGAGCCAAAGACTTGACTTCAGCGATTCATTATTGAAGCGGGAGATCATTCAGGCGCTCGTGAATGGCGCGAATGGAATGTAAGATACCTGAAACTCTTTCATGGCTGCATTGGATATTGGCTCACTGCTTCCAAGGTTTCTTTGGGTTAAATTCCAGCTGGACGATATTTGTGAGGCCATGACAGAAGAGGCAATTCGACAAACACTTCAAACACTCCCCAAGGATCTCGGCGAAACTTATTTTCGGATAATTGAGAAAATTCGCCAGAGTCCAGGTGGCACACTAAAAATTGAGATGATGAAGAAGATTGTTCGTTGGGTAATCTGCGCTAGACGTCCGCTGCGAATCGATGAACTGGAAGAGGCTGTTGGATTAGAAAAGACGGATATATACCTGCACACCGAACGGTCAGCGACTGGTGCCGGTCGCAAGCTGATGGCTGCGTGCGGTAACCTTTTGGTTTACAACAAAGAGGACCGCACAGTGACGTTGGCACACTCAACAGTCCAGCAGTTTTTGTGTAATTCGTCTTTAACGACGGACGTGCACTTCAACTTCTCTGCGGCCGATACCGAAATAGGAGAGATGTGCGTTGCCTATCTCTGTTTCTCTGATTTTGAGACACAGTTGACCAAAACACCAATACCTGTTCTCGTAGATCAGAAAGAGGCCGAGCAAATTATCTGGAACGCAGTGCCTCTCTCGTCCTATGTCCGTACACTCACATCGCGATGGTACAGCCGACGAAGCCTGTCCTCTGATGAGTCCTCTACTCTCCGATTCTCCTTTCCCGTAGTAGCTGGTCCAGCTCCAGCCTTGACTGCGAAGTATGCATGCCTCCAGTATGTGATTGATTTTTGGGTTTTTCACACCGCACAGTTCACATCGCAAACTTCGAGTTGGGATTCCTTTAAAATGGTAGCTTTTGAACGGAACCTGGTTTTTGAATTTAGACCCTGGAAAAATCCCCCCATCAGAAAAAGGTATACACTAAATCCAGAAAACGGGTGGATACATATCTATTCCTGGGCTCTCGAGCACGGTATCTGGTCTCTGCTGCACTTGCTGCCTCCCGATACGCAATATCCACTCCGCCAAGAATTCTTGACTCAAATCCGACGAATCTCTTCGCGGCCCAACTTTTCCCATGGTCATTTGCTTTATGAGATCGCAAAGGAGTCATTCTGGGATGTAGCTAAGCTCAAGCTTAGATTTGCGTGCTCGGAATTGCGTAACTGCTGCGAGGACACTCTTCCTTTCGATTCCATGATTGAGGAGAGTATCCTGATAGCTGGACAATTCGGAAAGTCTAATATTATTAGCACCATACTCCTCGTTAGTGACACCGACTTCGACCGCCTCTTTATATCGATCGTAAATCATGGACACTTTAAGAACCACACGATAATCATGGCACTTGTCTGTTACCGCGATGGCTTCCACATTTCTGACATTATCAACTGGGAATTGGCCTTTGCCTTATATCGGTGTCTACCTACTATCGCGGATGCAGTCAGGCACCTCCTCAAAGTACCGATGATGAATTATCGATACGGATATATACTTCTTGCTCTCGCTTCTTCGTCAATACATGAGTATTATCGCCTTATCGTCAAATTATCGAAGCAATTAGCATATATGCCGATTCAGCAGGAATTTTATTTATCGAAGAGTATCGAGAGGGTTGACTCGTCTTGGCCACCAACTTTTTCTCAACAGATGAATTACTTAAACGGCAAAAGCCTTTTGGCTATCGTATTTGGAAACATTCAACAAGATCCTTCTGAATCGTCCACCTTGACCAATGAAACCTTTACCGAGATTTTTAGATCGTTCTGGGATGAATACTCGGATCAGAAGCAATCCTGGCCTAAGTTTATCGATTATCTCGAGAGAAGTGGTACCCACTGCCTAGCTTGGGCGGCACGATGGGGGTTTGTAGAGGTGGTTACTTTGTTGATGCCACATTACCAGTCTTTTATACACGATGAGGAGAAAGAACGCGTTGAAATCAGTTCTGCAGCATTGGCAAACGCCATGAACTATAGCAGGCCGTGTCTGGAGGAAATGATTATGCACAACTGGCCTAAGCATATTGCCGAGAAGGTTATGGACAACCCCAATTTTTCCGAGCAGGAGAACTGGGTCCAACATAGATTTTTGTTCTTCATCGGCGCCACGAGAATTAAGCTTCTCCCATGTGCTCCAGACAGGTTCCGAACCAAATTCCGAACCAATATGTTTCCTTCATCCGGCTCTCCTACGTTGGAACAATGATGCCAGGACGTGGCAATGGGCAAAATTGATCACTTGGCCAGGGGAACCCGCCTTCGATTTCACAAGTACCCCAATTCGAGCAACCAATATGTCCATCTGATCTTTGGCATGCGCATATATTCGAATCGTATGCGCAGCCTATGACCTGAGCAATTTCACTATACAAGTCCGTATCGAAGCACAGCAATATTTCTTGAGGTCTTTATTCGAAGCTTGCACAATTGTTAAGGGGAGTGTACCCCCAATCTACGTGCAGCAGCCAATCTCCTACAGGGGAAAAACGTTCCACCCGTCGAATCAGCCTGCTATATTTCGCTGCGAGCGCGGGATTTGGCGGCGAGCAGAAATGCGGCACGGGTACGTTTCGTACATCCACGTTACGACGTTATACTCGTACTCAGACTCAATCTAGAATCAAAGAGCTCTTGCTGCAGAAGTCCCATTCCGAGAGAGTTTTACACACTGGGAAGGGTACACCACGGAGACAGAGTGCCCACTTGAAGATATCTGTGGGCCGTGTTGTCTGAGCGACCATATGAAGCTGACGACGTTATGCAACAGGGCGGCTGGCGCAAGGGCGAAGCTGCATACTGCTGCGCGGGGGGATTAGGAGAGTGGACGAAAAGCGCTCCAGGAGAGGCCTTCGGGAAATCAGACATGGGATGTTGGATCGGTATATCTCGGAGCTGAGAAAGCGGGTGTGTCTTCCTCCACGTTGAATCCCTCAACCATTTGGCTTTGCAAATCAATCAGCGGACCTGACATTGATCCCAATTCAAACGATATCTTCGGAGAGGAAATCTTATGGAAAGAAGGACGTATTTTGTCTTATGCTCGAAAAGCTTCTAATACACTATTCTTTTTTACATATGCGTCGAATCATAACTCCTATCCATGTATCCACAATCCCAGTTGATAACGCAAGATACCTTGGAAACCCTCAAGAAAAACGCCACTTTGCTCAGCCCTCTCCCATCCAAACACCGACACCACCTACGAGTGCTTCCCATCACCACTCTTCAGCGGACTGCCCCCTCCACTCGACTTCTCGCGCGGACTCTTCGTCGCGCCCCCCTCCTGTCCGCCCCTCGCCCTGCTAACCTCGGGGTTCCCAGGACTCACGTCGAGGGAATTGCCCCCGGGCTCCTTCTCCGCCGTCTGCTTCTCCGCCTCGGGGCTCGTCTTGCTGGGGTCGAACGCGGCGCCCGAGCTCGCGGCCGCGTCGTCGGACCCGGACTTGGAGTACTCGTTGGAGGTCGGCTGGATCGAGTCCTTGTCTTGGCTGTCTTTGCGGGCGTAGGGGGTTGGGGAGGTGGTGCTGAGGGTGCGGGGCGCGAGGGTCGAGGGGTGCGGGGTTGGGGTCGATGTGCGGTAGGAGAAGGCGCGGTGGAGGAGGTGGCGGGATGTTTGGCAGCGGAACATGGTTTCGGGTGATCTGGGGGTGGCTGGTTATTGTGCTGTAGTGGTAACCGGGCCGATGCAATTGGCTTGGTGCGGTTGGTGACGAGTGTGGAATGTAGTTTGTTTGTTTGTATGCTCGAAACAAGTCTGCGATGAAATAGAGACAGTGACAGTAGTTGGGGCTGTGTTTCGTACGCAAAGTGAGGGACTGAAGAGTTGGTTGATGTTTCGTGGGGTCCGAAGGAGGCTGGAGGACATGATATCTGGTGAGCGTGGAGTGACGTCACATTAGTCGGGAAGGTGTAGCCGAGGCGGGGCTGCCACGTGACTCACCGCTGGTCAAGGTATCCACAACCCATGGATTCACGGGTGAAGTGAATAACCTAATTCCAACGTCTATCCACGACGTCTCCACATCTTGGAGCGTGGTTCTGGTCATTGGGGCCCGCGGAGATGTCGGACTCTTTCTCGGGTGCTAAAAAAAAACCTTTACGGTTTATTTCATCGGAGATGGGAGCCTGGCCCGGACGGCGGCGGCCGCGACTTGCAGGCCAAATCCGAGGGACCCCCACTTTCACAGAAAACTATAAAGATGGCCATGTCACGATGGACGATGGCTCGTTGGCTCACTTTTCCCCACTTCCACGTTCGTCCGACACAGTCAAGCGAAGCAAAACACTCTATCTTCCTTCTTCTAAAAAGTAAGAGTTTTTGGTTCCGCTGTGCTGCCATGTAAGAATCTCCTCCTGCTTCAACCCATTCGCATATTAGATGAAATACTACGGATGTGCTCACGCATTTTTTCTCTATCAGGTTTCATCGTCGCGTATACCGTTTTGCGGGCGTCTTGGTCGACCATCGCCATCCAGCCTGGGTTGATTGAAACTCCGCCGACGTGGGAAGACAATCACTACCCATAATTTGCTACAAACATACCACCGTCAATCATCGTTAAGATGGGTTTACCCTCCTGGATGCCTCCCACCCCCGATCCGTCGACTCTCCAGAACCCTCCACCCTTCCGTCCCCACCCACTTCTTCAACTCCGAGCTGGCAAGGTCAAAAAGGTGTTTGGTAAAGCTATCGAATCTGCCATCTACAAAATCCCTCTCTCTGGGACCGTCACCATTACCCCGCTTGGCATTCCATCTGATGAACACGCCTTCGAACAGCACGGTGGCGTCGACAAGGCGCTCTTGCACTACAGCTCGCGCCACTACTCCGCCTGGAAGAATGAACTCCCGGGCTCTGCACACCTTTTCAGTGTCGGCGCATTCGGCGAGAATCTGTACAGCGAGGAAATCGACGAGATGACCGTGTGTATTGGGGATCGCATCTCTATCGGGGAGGTCCTGGTGGAGGTCTCGGAGCCACGTGCACCGTGCTATAAGCTGAATCATCGATTCGAGGTCAAAGACATGGCGAAGCGGGCTCAGACGTTGTTTAGGGTTGGGTGGATGTATCGGATCATCACGGCTGGAGAAGTGAAGCCCGGGGATATGATTACCCTTGTTGAGCGCCCGTATCCCACATGGACTGTTGCAAGGATCATGTATTATCTCTACCATGTGAAGGACGACGTGGAGCGGATGAAAGAGATTGTGGACTTGTCTCTGCTGGGGTTTGCTACGAAGGGCATCTTTCAGGCCAGATTAGACAAGGGTGTTGCCGAGAACCAGGATGGTAGAATGTTTGGGGATGAGGCGATGGATGCATGGAATGAGTTCCAGCTCGTGGAAAAGAGGCGGGAGACAAGCCAAGTCACAGCGTTTGTGTTCGAGGCCTTGGACGAGCCGAAGGAAATCGTGCCCGTCGAGCCGGGAAGCCATGTGCGGTTGAAGCTGGGCGGAAAGCTGGTTCGAGCTTACTCGGTCGTTGGAGGCACGTCGAAGAGGTTCGAGCTCGGTATCGCGCTGGCTGAACAGAGTCGAGGCGGATCCAAGTTCCTGCACGAGCAGACCCAACGTGGAGACGTGCTGACTGTCGGAAAAATCACGGCGAGCTTCCCACTTGCCCAGGACGCCGACCACCACATCATCATCGCAGGCGGTATCGGCATCACCTCGTTTCTGGCAGCACTCCAGCATCTACAGGAGTCGGGCAAAAGCTATGAGCTTCACTTCGCTGTGGCAGAGGAGGTTCCATTCAAGAAGCACATCGCCGCTCTGGGTGCCAATGCAATAGTCTACAACAAATCTCGCGGCCAAAGACTGGACATCAGCGACATCGTATCCCGCGCCGGCAGCAACACTCATCTGTACTGCTGCGGGCCTCAACGCCTCATGGACGGCGTCGAAGCTGCCGCCAAGCAATGCGGCGTGCCTGACTCTGCCGTGCACTTTGAGCAATTCGCCGTCACGACGTCAGGAGATCCGTTTACTGCGGAGCTGAGGGAAAGCAAGAAGACGATCGAGGTGGGAGGCACGCAGTCGCTGCTGGATGCACTGAGGGCGGTGGGGATGGAGGTGGACAGCTCGTGCGAGGTGGGCAACTGTGGGTCGTGCCGGGTCAATGTGTGTGGCGGGCGGGTCGAGCACAAGGGGACTGGGCTGATGGAGAGCGAGAAGGAGGGCATGATGCTGAGCTGCGTGTCGCGGGGGGTGGGACACGTGGTGCTGGAGTTGTGATGGGGATGGGGTGGTCGGTGGCTGGGGAAGGTACGTGACCAGGGTGGTTGCGATTGTAGTGAGTTGGTAGCAAAGAACGAAGAGCTTTTGCAGAATGCGAAGAGCAGATAGATATATATTCAATGTCAATAGATGCTGCAGAGCTCTCTGATCGAAGGCCATGCACCCAGTCTCGGCTCGGTGGTATTCCTAAGCCGGCCGGCACTAAGCAGCAACCCCCTAAGCCCAATCGCATGCCCTGGAACGTGATGATAGAGGAGGGCGAGGCTGCATCTCGCCCTCGGGGGTGAAGTCCATGTCAGCCTCTCCACGCCCTCCGCGATGAGGAACCCCGTGGCCTGCGTCTCGTGCCGGTCGGCCAAACAGCGCTGCATCCACAACGACGCGCCGCCGTGCGACCGCTGTAAAGCCGGCGGCAGAGCTGCGGCGTGCGAGTTCCCACCACCCGGCACGTCTGCCATCCATCGTCGCCCCAAGCGGCCACGCCAGGACTCGGGCTCGACGCCGCCCTCTGCTGAAGCTGCTCCGCCGCCGAGTGCACACGGGCTCAATGGGCGCAATGGGCCTCACGGCCAGCCGACGCCCGCGTATCGCCGCGTCGACGCGAGCGGCATCAGTCCCACCAATGCCGCTCCGCAGCACGCGTCGCCGACCTCCCTCTCGTCGGCATCGCAGCTCGAGGGCCTAGACCCCTTCGAGCTGCTCACCGACGAGGTCAAGAACAGCTACCTGCGCTGCTCGTACAAGTGGAGCTTCCACCACACGCCCACGCTGCTGCTGCGCATCCGCGACCGCACCCTCGAGCCATGGATGGCCTGGGCGATGCTGGCGCTGGCCATCCGGTGCGTCCCCCCCTCCTCTGCCTCCCACCGCCGACACGCCCCCTCCAGTACTGACCCTCCTGCCCCGCAGCTTCGTCCAAGAGCCCCCCGCCGGCTTCACCACCCAGACCGAGGCCAGCAATGCCTTCGCCGCCCACGCCCGCCAGATGCTGCAGGCCGACCTCGAGACGCCCAGCATCAGCCGCGTCCAGGCCCTGCTCATGTTGACGGGCCACGACTGGGGCGCTGGCAACGGGCGTCGCGCCTGGATATACCTCGGCATGGCCATACGTCTGGTCGAGGTCATGGAGCTGTGTCAGGAGCCCAAGACGCCCAAGAACCGCCAGCCCACCCGCGAGGAGTTCATCGAGGCCGAGGTGCGCCGCCGCACGGCCTGGACCTGTTTCCTCATGGACTCGCTGCTCAGCGGCGGCAAGGGGCGCAAGCGGTCGCTGACGGCCGCCGACATGACCATCCAGCTCCCCTGTGAGCGCGAGGGCTTCGTCTTTGGGGAGGCCGTGTGCACCGAGGGCCTGGACGGGAAGCTGCGCATGCCCCCCCTCTCCCAACCCGTCGGCGAACTGGGCATCATCGCGTATAGCATGCGGGCCGCCAATATCTGGGGCAAGGTTGCTCGCTGGGCTTGCTCCGACGTCGTCAATGCAGAGCTCCCGTGGTCGCCGGCCTCCGAGTTCACCAAGCTCATCCACGAACTGGAGACGTGGAAGCATGCGCTGCCACTTCGATTGCAGTACGACTTGTTCTCGCTGCACAGTCACAATGCCGTCGACCAAGGGCAGGCCTACTGCTACATGCATAGTATATACTTCATGAGCTACATGTTCCTACATCGTGCATATCTGCCCGTCCTGGGGCCGCACACTGGCACAGACGAGGCGCCGAGCTCATACAATGAGCACACGGACATGTGGAAGAACTGGCAGAAGTCTTCCCGCCGCGAGTTGTTCAAAGAGTCCACTATGGTCCTGGAAATGCTCGATGAAATGCGAACATTTGGCGTCTTCTTCCTCCGAGGCCTGGTCCCCTGGATCGGCTTCACCATCTACACAGCGGTCGGCGTGATGCTCTACAGCTTCAACTTCCCAAGTGGAGAAGACGATCCGCGAATCACCGAGAAAGCGCGAGAACGCGTCATTCAAGGGTGCACCTTCTTGAAAGAAATGAAGAACCAGTGGCCTATGGCTGACACTTGGGTACAATTCTTTCCCTACCTTGTTCTTTAGAAGCACAGCTAACATTTGACAGTTCGAAACTATCAAACGTATGCAAGCATACTACCGATCTGCACTTGGACAGGACGGCCCCGTCTCGCCCGACGAACGACAAGCGCTGCGACGCGCCATGATCGACTACGGCGCGTTGCAGCCGTCTCCAGTGCAACGCCCAGTAGACTCCGCGAACAGCAAGCCTGATGCGACTATCGTTCGCGACAGTGTTGCGCGCGAGGTAAGTTCACCTCATCCCCTCCCTTTCATCCTTATCATCTAACCCAGAGAAGCCGGCAAGCCTCGTCGCTCACAATCTCATGTCTCCTCCGACCTCCACACCCAACGGGTACACATCAAATTTTTCGTGGAACTCGAATCAACAGCAACATTCGGTGCCACCCCCACTGGAAGCTGACGAGACATTTTCCATGGACTTTGATTTCTCGAGCGCGGATATGGAAGCTATAATGATGAGTGCGACGACGGACTTTTGGGGCTCGTTCCCAGGCGAAGTGGGGAGTGGGTATCAGTGAGGGTCTGGTTTTATGGTTTTTGTTTATGATACCTTATTGAGGTTGTTGGGAGTAATGGCTGCTTCAAGGACCCTATTTTGAGGCCAAGGGGTTGGACAGGCTTTAGAAAGAGCAGGATAGAAGGGCAAAAGGATGGTAGGCTTAATATATAGCTGGAGACCCCTGGATGAACGCATTCTCGTCTAATCACAATGAGCCTGGATTACGCACCGCTGATCGGCTGCCGCTGTCTCGGCATGTCGGCATTTCGCCATCTCTTCCGTTTTGACATTCGGATCCCTAGTGTCGCCCCTCACCGCTAGGAATGTGTAGACGTGATGTCGTGTTTTCTTTTGCGGTAGATATTTACCTCCTAGTGGTTGGTATGCTGTATCTGGAGATGGAGAAGGGGAATAAGGCGACGATTGGTTTGTTCGTTATAATTTCCTTTCTTTATACCCCTACCACAGAAAACAACATGTGGTACATTAGCCAGGATAAAGAATACCTCAAGCTCCCAAAGTTACTTCTAGTAGAAATAGGAGAGTCTCGTAGTGTGGTTTATAGGACGTTGGTGCATTTGTGTCATAGTCTAACAAGGGGTTGTAACACGATGAGAGGGAGGTGACACAAGGCTAGTGAGGTATGTGCTTCTACTGTGTATCAATTTTGCCCACCTCCGTCTCTCTATCCTGTGTATGCTGTCGTTGTTGTTGACCTACATCGTCCAATCAGCACTCTCAGTCCAACTGACCCAAAAGAGGAACGCGAGCCGAGGTTCATCAACCTCAACCAATATGCCCCGCAACATCACGATTCAAAACGAAGTCTTGTACGACCATTGTCTATCGTCCCAATCGCCATATCAAGCTATCTAAGCTATCTTGCCACCCAGAAATTGATTGTCGCGCCCAGATCTGGAAGGATTCGATTGCGTACAGGAGCTCCGATCTCGGCCGCGGATTGCGAGGTCAGAGCGACAACATTCACAGCTCCCGCGCTCGTTGTCCGACGGAATACTGCAACTTTGCTAAGATATTCACTTCATCTCAAACCCAGTCATTCTCCTCAATCAACACCGTCGCCGCCACCGTCACCAATCTGATCTATCGAACCTCTCCACCTTTG
>MU002396.1:0-17379 GCA_010093585.1 Melanomma pulvis-pyrius CBS 109.77
AGCAAATCCTAAATGCATGCCATAGCTTTTTTATACATCATGCACATTCATCTTGATCAACGCTCGCAATGTAAAGTGTATGCATGTACGATGCCTTTGTTTTTATCTCAATAGCCAACAGTACTTAATAAAGGAACCACTTGAGATAAATACCCCCCCACTTGCATCACCACCAACACAACCAAATACAACTACCACAATCAAACACAACTACCACAATCAAACACAACTACCACAATCAAACACAACTACCACAATCAAACATAATTACCACAATTAAGAGTCCGCTACTATGTCGAACTAGATCCACAACCGACTCCCTACCCAGACTGAGTTTCTCGAGAACGGCTTGACCGCATGCACTCCGAATATGCCATGCCCTGCGGGAGTCTAATGCACTATCTGTACTGAAAAGTGCGATACCTCCGATAAGGAGATTATTCAGTTAAAGACCTGCACACACTACTTCCACAAGGAATGCATCCAAGCTCAGTTCAGTAGCTTGCTCCCCATGCGGGGCACTTGTCCTAACTGCCATGCCAATCTCTTCATTCCCAGCGGTTTCGATGAGGATACCTACAGATGGAACGAAATCGCTCAGATCTACATTGGACACGCTTCGGGAGTTCTTGAGCTATTCATGGAGCATCAGGATAAGTGCTTTGAGCTATTCATGGCGCATTAGGGTGAGTGGCTTGAGCCAGACCAAATCATGAACGGCTGGATTGGCTCAAGAGCCTGCCGCCAGTGTTTGGAGACCTATATCCTGATATTCCGCAATAGCGCCGTAGCTCACACCGGCTTTGCTGAACTTGCTCAGCGCATCGAGACCGCTCTTGAACAGGCCGAGGACAAGTACACAGATACTGCATCTACCTTCCTACAAGGGGTAGCTACCCAGCTCACCTCCATCACCGACAATCTGGTACGTATCTTTGCTATGATCGTCTTCCCCCACGAGCCCCCTGAAAATTCATAGATCATAACCAAGGTCCGCAAGATGGTTGAAGGCTTGTCCAAGAGCACTTGTCGTAAACTTTCAGGCCTCGTCAACACAACAAAGACCATCTCCATGCGGGTCAATAAATATCCTAGTCCGCAAGTTCACAACCGTGAATCCTGAGCAAGTTACTGATCGTTCTTCACCTCAGCATGGAAACTCCGTCTCGGGCTTGTCCAATCCTGTTGAGGCCCAGCTCACGTGCTTCGATTATGGCCGCTATTCCCAAAAGAGCTCATTTTGCTAGTTATTTCTCGGGTTCTGTGAAATCTTGTCATTGCTTACTCATTTCGTTATTGCCTATGTATACTGTAGTTAGTCCCTCCTTAATAAAATCAACTCAGTTCCACTACTCCGATTTGCCGTCTATTCGCTCGAAGCCTCCAACAAATTCTAACGAGTATGACCGTGAGATGCTGGATGAGATTCTTATGAATCTTCGTCGAAATCTATAGTTTGGGAATGGCGACCAAGTAAAATATATTCCGAGTACATCATGGGCGATATATTGATGGGCTGTTGACGAAATGTAACAATCGCATTAATCTGAGAATATGGTTGAAGACGGGCCGATAGACTGTTGGCGAAATGTAGCAGTTGCATGACTATTGGAATATCATTGAAGATGCCGTTGATGGGCGGTTGACGAAACGCAACTGTCTCATCCACACAATGGTCTAAGAGGGGGACTATCACGTCCCTACCATATATTGAAAGCGGGATTGCTATGGCATATAAGTCTGGCTAGAACTAACTTGATAGTGTTGGACTGTCGCCAACTGTGGGTGTGGAGTTATGCACAAAAATGAAGTTCTTTAAATGAATATGCGTCGCGTTTAGCAACATCGAAATGAATTTTATAAGGTGCTTTTACATACTTCTAGAGAAGTATTTGGTGGTATTGCAGATTTGAGCGGCGAGATGAATATCTGGCAAGGGGGAAAGGCAAGGAGCAGGATAAGAGCATAAGTAACACACATGGTGATGATTTAGGCTGCTAACGCAGCTCCTTATTAAGAGTAAAGCAGTGCCTAAAAATCACCTCTGGTGAGTTATACGAAGTAATGAAGTTGGGTTGCGTCGCATTTTACAGTCTCACCTCGGGAATTTGCCATGTGGGCCATCTGAGGAGTAAAGTTGTCACCTGCCTAATGCGGAGGTTTAAAGATCGCCCCTTCTGCAATGCAGGTTTTGCGTTATGAATGTTGGATACAAGGATTACTAGCCAATAGCCAACAATACTTGCTTAATGCTTTGTAGCCCTAGCTGGAAGGAATAATCAAGGCCAGGAAAAGAGGGGCGACAAGGCTCGTGAATGTTGGCATTTCGCCTTAACCCGACGTCGCCAGAAATTGGCCTTCATCATTTTCGAAAATTTCTTGGGCTGTAACCCGTAATTCTAGAAAGACTCACAATAAATCATAAAGAAATCTAGGATCGAAACGTGTCACATTAGACCACTCATTTAATTTTCAATGTTCAATCATTCCTATTAAATTCACCACACCGTCTTGCGACACCGATAAAAGCCTAGTTCCACCTTGCTGACGTCACCTGGAGCTTCGCACGCAATCGATATTTGATCAGCGCAGTGGTTTGCGTGGTGGCCACTGATGGTCTTGTTATCGAGATAGTCCTTCCGGTTCTGCATGCCGTACTGCAACTTCCTCCATTGAAAGAGACAGTGTTCCCCATGGTATCTGTATGATATTAACACCTACCCAAGAAGCATCTCTGACCGGCGTTGTTGCTAATGAATGCAAGGAATAAACGTACTTTTCTGTGTAGATGAACTTATGCTTCCCCTTCCATAAGTCGTCCTCTGATAGCTCCACTGTCTTATTCTCATGCTTGTACCACTTTCTGTTCGAAAATACAGGATATTGTTCGCTGAGTTCCGGGAATACACATCTTGGCGGCATCCATCCGTAGAAGAACGGCTCCATGACACAACCGCGTTCAATAGCTAGGCTACTAGATCGTCCGCAGTGATTCCATTCCTCATCTTCAAGCTGCTGTGCGGTCTTGGGGCTAGGAGTGAGAATGCGCATGATAAGTGCGCCGGCGAGAAGGAGAAGCAAGGTCGAGGCGGCTCCGGAGAAGATATTCCATGTTCTGGAGCTGAACAGAGATCGCCTGCGTGTGGATGACGGTAGCGATGTTTCTGAGCCGTCTAACGTTGCGTACTCTACATCTTTGAAACGATCATTTGCCGAAGTAGATTCTTTAGAGAAGTTCATTGTGGAAGGAAGAAGTCAAAGTAAAGACAAAATAAATTTTAACGGTAGAATTTGAGGTTTGGAATGCAAGAGGCCCACAACATGAATAATTGAATTTGGCTTCACAAGAACCTCAGCCAACGCTAGGATAGTATCGGCCCTCTTCCAGTGGGATGATATGCCCTGATCCCACCAACACACAGGCTCGAGCGACTAAATGCTCACCCTATTACACTCCCATGCAATCCATCAGCAGTAGATTAGTGGTGTGATAGAAGGCGATGTTTCTCGTAAGCTCCTTCCTTTCTCATACCGCAGAGCGTTCCTTCCTGGGTGCGATTGGATCGCCTCCCAGATGTAGGATCGAAGGTACATGACTGGCCAAGCAAGCGAGGAAATATGTGATCGACGACGTCCGAGCGGAGCCCTGCTTACGCCCTACCAGCATTCACTCCTGATGGAGCGCTTGTCATGCTAAATAGTTTTTATTTTCAAATTGAGTATTCTTCACCAATGACTTCCTCTATACCAATCTACTCCTGGAAGGACGAAAAATTTAGCCTATTCAGATTGCGGAGCATGCCTGTTACGTAATCTTGGAAATACACGAATAAATCTTGTCTACACATCATATCATATCTCGGACGTCGTACACTTTTTTGAACGAAATAAACTTGTTGAATATGATGAGTCGCGCCATTCAGAAAGACGTGATCTATACCTGTGCCTTTAGATTTCCTAAGAGGACAAGCTGAGGCAAACATCTAGGTGAGCTACGGGGGCGAGAGTTGGTATGACGACAACGCAGCGCCCAGAAAGGAAAGTCGTAAAGACACTCAAGCGAGCGACTGGCGATTATCCCATCTCGCAAGCATACGTCCGGTATCTCAAACCGCTATTACCGCTTTCCAAGTATTATAAGAGACGCACCTGCTGAATGTTGCTTGAGTGTCTTGATCCCCGCCATCTCGTCTTCTTCACACAGACCCTCAATCCTTTTCAACCATGAAATATCTTCTCGTCATCTCTCTCGCTACTTCGGGCCTGGCGACCCCAATCCTCTCTCGGGCCACCACTTGGGGACTTCCTCCTAGTGACGGTGAAGCTTCGGTCGATAAACGCACTACTACTTGGGGCCTGCCTCCTAGTGACGGCGAGGCTTCAGTTGAAAAGCGCGTTGTGACATGGGGACTTCCTCCTAGCGACGGGGAAGCCTCAATCGAAAAACGAGCTACGACTTGGGGACTCCCAGCAAGTGATGGCGAGGCCTCGGTCGAGAAGCGTGCGGTCACATGGGGACTTCCTCCGAGCGACGGCGAGGCCTCAGTCGAGAAGCGGACGACTACATGGGGACTACCTCCCTCTGATGGCGAGGCCTTAGCTGAATAGGCTCACCATAGTACGCAGCAAAAAATGTTCCTTCTTCAGAATTTGGACTAATGGTCACATAGCTGGATTACCTGTTTCGGGCATGTTGAGGGGAACTTTGTGTGGAAGAAAGCCACAAAATTGAGTCGGAGTGAATTGAAACGCTATTTAGATTATTGAAACTCGGTTGGCCCTAAATCAAATATAGTATTAGGAAACCTTCAATCTGTTTGTTGTTCAATTCTTTGGTGGCTTCTTATGCGTCTGCTAGACACAATGAAACGTGAAACAAGCACTAAACCTCTCTTTGTGTTACGTGGGCCTGTGAACAGACTTTCGGATTAATATTCAAGCACTCTGGTCCACGATATCTGGAAAGTGTAGTCATGAAATTCGCGAGCTCTTCATGCCATTCTATTTCTATAAACCTCCCCATAGCGCTCGAAGGCTTTCTTGGGGTCGACAGTGCTCCCCAAACCAAGACGAGGCGGCTGCGAATACATGTCGTCAGTTACATAGTCGAAGACTGCTAGCACAGACCGAAGAAAGGGCAATCCCATGAGGGAGTCTCCGAAGAGAGTGGATTCGTACGGGCGTAGCGTGGATAGACACCTAAAATTGAATTTAGCCGATGATAGAAACGAAGAACTTGAAGTACGCACATTCGCATCCCATTTACGATCCTATCTGCGTTTGCCTCTATCAAATCCAATGGATCGATAGCGAACCATTCTCCACGGAACTTAAATTCTAACAATTGGGGTTGATCGCATTGGAACCAAACTATGGTTTCATTGTTAGGTTGGACCTCAATCTGCGTTGGTCCATTGAATCGTAGTACGACGGCATTGAAGTCGGCAGTTCTGATGAAGAGTCCTGCCGCTCCAGTATCGACAACGGATACATGTCTACCATCAGGGCGAAGACGTCCACGTGTGACATTGACTTCGACATTGTTCACACGCAGTCCTTCTAACTCAGCAGTCCAACCTATGGTGAGGAGATGGTCGAGGCCGTTCGGTTTCTCAGGTGTCCTGCCACACATATAAGAATACGCGTACAGTAAAATGAAGAGGAGTAAAGACTTACCTAGAGAAGGGGACAACATCAGCATACGAGATATTGATCGATGCATACTTCTTCTGAACCTCGCCGAAGGTCAGCGACCCAGTGTGCTGCTCTGGATCTCCATATCGTGGAGAGCTGAGTGTAAGTATCGGACGTTCGAATATTCCCTGTAATATTGAGGCATCAATCATTGGAAGACGTTTGTGCTGGCGCCATTGTATCGAAGCTCTTCGCAGTCCTACACCAATCACACCCGTAAATGATCCGTTGCGGAAGTAATTTGGCCACGCGTCATATATGAGTGCTTGCCAGAAACATTAGCCTTAATTTCTCATGAAAATTGAGGTTGAAAGCCATACCAGTGGTAATATATCTCGCAACTAAGTCTCCATAACTAACGTCTGGGAACGACACGTTCCCAGTGATTGTACCCGTGTATAATCCCGTATGAAAGGTTTCGTTTGGAAGAACTATTGTGTCCTCCTACAAGTCTTTAGTCGCGCATTTCTCAATTTTCAGTTGCAAATATAGACACACTTTAATAGAAAATGGATGTTGAGTTCCGTAACATGGACTTTCGGGTCCCTCGTTACTACACTCGCTCGACACAACGAAAAGATCTGCAAATGATGTGTCAAGAAGAAGTGAGATAGGTTGGCCGTCCAAAGCCAGGTCGACCTACAGTATAGTGAGTATTAATTAAACATTAGAAGTATAGAATCATCTTACATTTTGATTGTTGTCGTTTTTTTGATTTGGCGGCAGGTAGACATCCAAACTCGCTATTCCTGGCTTCGAGGGGTGCGTAGGCTGTGCATTTCCTTCACTATTCACAACTACTTGCTGAACAACATCCGTGAGAATGAAGAATGCCCAATACACAGCAGCCACAAGAGCTACTGAATATGCGGTGAATGGGATAATTCGATCAAGGGCAGTCATTGGTGGATGAGATCCGAACCGGCAAAAACCAGGTCCGTGGATGAAGCTGCTTACGAAGGCACTTCCGCCTCTCCTTCGTAAATTCCCTGGAGCGTGAAACCTGATCGTTGGTGCATTCTGCGCGATATCTGTGAGGTGATCTGGACAACATGGCGGGGCGAAGGATCAGGTCTTGGTAGTAAGCGCTGTTTCGGTCTAACTATATTAGGCAGGTATTGGTTAGTGAGATAAGGAACGACTGTGTTGAAGAGGCTGATTTGACCTTTCTTATACAAGGATGGTGATATGATATTAGAAGGCAGTCCCCTAGTACGAGTGAAGAATTGATAGTCACGTGCATTTCATGTGCGGAATTAAAAGACCTGAAAAGAATCTTTATATTTGTATAGCATTCAGTTCTAGAGGAACAAATTGCCCACTCCCCTTCCAATACTTACTTACTTCTTCTTCCAGCCTTTAATCTCGTCCAGGGTAAGAACATAGTCAGAACTATAGACCGACTTGAGTAGGTCGAGGCTATTCCAAGACCCACCAGAGATGAAATCGCCGGACCAAACACAGAAGTAGACCCAATCTGCTTGATACGCTTGCAGTAGGGCCGGGTCCATAACAGAGCCTATCTCAGCAGCGGCAATGATCTTGGTGTCATTCGTGAGGGCAAGTAAGGAGTTATAGGTGGCCGAGATGGGCTGTTATTCTGGTGTTAGCAAAGATACCTAAGGCTGGTCGAGTAGAGCGAAACTAGAAGAGAACCGTGGAAGGCAGCTTACCCCATGATCTCCTTGCGAATATGTATCTGCGGAGACGATATCAACCACATCATTTCCAGGGTACCACGACTCCGCCACCGAGTTCCAAACCCAAACCAGGTTGTTGATACCATGGTGATTGGTAAGTCGGTCATACACAATGCGATACAATTTCTTTGCAGGCTCAGGACCTTGGGCACCCCACCAAAACCATTTCCCTTCAGCTTCGTGCAAAGGGCGAAATAGAACTGGCACTTTGGCCGCCTGGAGCTTCTTTAGCTGAACGGCGATCGTATCGATGTCCTTGATGAGAAGCGTGTAGTTCGCATTCGTAGTATCAGCAAGAGCATCCGCAATGTTGAAGTCTGTGGCAGCGGTATAAAAGCCCGACCACCATCGCTGTGTTTCGTTGTCGTAAAGGCCGACGGGGCTTCCCCAGTGCCAGACAAACGTAACGATACCGCCTTTGGCAGCGAAGTCAATGGCTTTGTCTACATCCGTGGAGGAAGCACCACGGGATATGCGAGACTCGGTGTAGTCTGGGGGAAGATTAGTTATATTAGGTAGCAGTAGAGCATAAGGAAGACGCATACCCATAAAGTCAACGCCAAGGATAGCAGGTGTTTTGCCCACGTTCGTAGTTACCCAATCAAGAGATGCTTGGTCTTGCTGCCCAGACAATATCTTCTTTCCATAAATACTTCCCAAGTAGCTAAGCAAAGATTTCGCGTCTGAGTTTGCGTTCTTGTTGACGTTCTTTGTGGTGATCTTATGAGGGCCACGTGCCGGTGACGGAGAGAGCGTGATAGCATCAATCAAATACCTAGGTTCTATTAGCGTTTTGAACCTTTGATGACTTGTATGCGCTACTAACCATCCCCAGTTGCTCTGAATTGAGATAGTGTTCGCACCTGCATTGAGTAACACTTGGCCTCCCGCAACAGTCGTCCACGCTGTCGTCGCAGGAAGAGACACCTGAGATCCCCCAGCACCATTCGACACAACATTTGTGTATTTGTCGCCGTATGGACCGTTATAGACAATGCTCAGGTCATATAGCTGCGATTTCGTGGCATTGAAGGTGAACTTGATTTCATCTGTGGAAGTGTCGAATCCTTCAACGTAGCCAGTTCCTAAATAATTTGATTAGTTTACCGATTCTAGTATTCAGAAGGACTGACCTGAGAATCCAGCTACTGCAGTCGCAACAGTGACGCCGGACAAGGTAGCTGATTCGGCTTGCAGTGTGGTAGTCTGAGCAGCCGCGAAGCTCGCGCATCCTACGAAAAGACTAACAAGTGCCGTTCGAATCATTTTGAGTGTGTGAAAAACTGAAGAGCTATGTCCTGGAGAAGCCACATTTTATATACCTAAATCGATACTAAGGAAACAATTCCGAATTGCCTAGGCTCCGCTCTTTCATTTAGGCGGTTTCGTTTCCCCGGATTGCGCGAGCCTCCATGACCAACGATGGTCACCCCCAAGTGGTTTGTGGGTCGATGTCAAGGAACACATATGAATGTTTTGAGCTTCCGGAGGCAATCCCGGGCTCCCGGGTCTTAGGTCAATATACAGCAGATTGAAGGGCATTCTTAGCCGCGTCGAAAAACCACCAATTAGAGTCCGGGAGATTCACGACTGAAACAGCGCTTCCTGATGTTTTAGTGATGTATGAAATATGGAGAAAACGGTTTAACAATGTCGGCCTTTGGTAAATAATGTCTAGGGTGGAGGTTAGCTGTCGGTTGGCTGAAGTTGCTATGCTGACCATACCATAAAAGGCTAGCTCGAAACCAACGAATGACGCGTGTGCACCCCAAAATCAGCGAATTTCAAGAACAAACTGTGGTGCCAATAGAGATGATGAATCGCTGGACGGTTGCTGCATGCTGCACTTCTTTAATTTTTGAATTTCACCCCTTCACTCCGATCGCTTTCTTGTCCCAGTCTAATTACTTCGTATCTGTCCTTGGCCTTAGACGATGGCGCTGAGCTACTGTACCGCAGTTCGGCCTCGAGCCAGCCAAAGTCTTAGATAGCGACAAGCTCAAAACAGCCACCTTTTTTCTAACCGAAAGGCAGACAAACATCAACTGGACCCACGTGCAAGGCTGTGTGGCGGTTAGGCAGCAGTAATGATATCTACAAGTGGTGGTGTTCAGCATTCTTCCCACTCGTCTAAAATACACTTATACTTATCACTTCGTCATACCAGATCAGCTACCAAACGGAAAGCAAAAACATCATGGGCCATTGAATTTCCTCGTTACAAAGATCAACAAGAAGACTCGCTTCGTTGTTCGCCGCATTGCTACTGCAAGTTCCTGTAAATCAGACGGAAATGTAGGACCAATTACCTGGCCTGGACCTTACTCTGTTGATCGTTTATCGACCCGGACGAAGCGTCGTTCCAAAGTTTCACATCTAAAGCAAACCAGCATCTCATCGTCTCGACGCAACAAAGGATGTAGTTTCGTGCACAGATCCCAAAGTCTTCACGGAACCGATGCGAAAGTTACGCCTCATACCCTCTGTCGGAAGTGTCAATCTATATTTTCGAATTCAAAGCACTTGAACGGACAAGCTGATCAAATTAAGACTACGAGAACGCCTCGAGGCTCCCTCCAGCGACACGAGAAGTTGGAGAGCTTTCAGCATCATTCAACGTACGAGGAACTTGAACTATCCTGCTATGCGCAGTGTCATCTGTGCCACCTGTTATGGGATATACTGGATGATGAGAGATGCGGTGGAGACAAGAGCAGATTTAACACCATCGGGAAGCTTGTAGTCGTTCAATCAAGAAACGCCGGATAGAAATCGGAAGATACAATCCACATAAACGTTACCTTACAGACAACAATACATCGTCGAATAGAGGATAACGATCGTCGTTGTATCTTAATCCACCGCTTTCCCATGGTTCAAGATAGCGACGGAGCTGAAAAGCACTCCGACATGGCTGGCCTTCTGAATATTGAGCATCCTGCCCAACCCAGTGTATCAACAGTATCAAACTCAACTTTTGAGCTTGTCAGTCAATGGTTCAGTGCCTGTTTGGAAACCCACGAAATTTGCCGAATCGCCTCAGATGAAGCAATGATGCTGCCAAGTCGCCTTATCTGGCTTGATCCCTTTAACCTTAGGATGCGGGCCAGACTCTGCTGAACGACAGATTTGAAAAAGTTTCCATCTTACTTCACTCTAAGTTATTGCTGGGGAGGAGCAGAGGTGACTAGACTCACCAAAGAGGTCTTCCTGGATTTTTCCAGAGCAATCCCATTCTATGACCTGCCAAAGACGTTCAAGGATGCTATGGTGATTACGAGAAAGCTTGGGTATAACTACATCTGGATTGACAGCCTCTGCATCATCCAAGATGATCCCGATGATTGATTTTACGAGTTAGCGATTATGGGACAAATCTATCGCAAGTCTACGTGCAATTTGGCAGCCTTGGGTGGTTTGGATAGCAGTTGGGGCTGCTTTACGACGCGTAACCCTCTTTTACACCGACCTTGTTGTCTGAGCGGCGATGAAAAGAACGGAATTTACGCCTTTGGGTACGGAGATCCGGAAGAACACCATAATAGCAGCGAACGACTTAACAGTAGGGCTTGGGTTTTTCAAGAACGAATGCTTTCTCCGCAGTCTCTGTACTACGGTGCCACGAGTATCTCGTGGGAGTGTGTTTCCTGTTCTGCAACCGAATCTCAACCGAATAGGCATCCGTTTGATGAAGGAAATGACCATGAGACCCTCAAGCAAATTTTAAAAGGCATTGATAGTTTATTAACTACGGAGAGGTTTTGTGAAAAATGGGGCCTGATTGTTGAGACATACTTAAGGTGCAACTTAACTAGACATACGGACCGACTCGCTGCTATCCACGGAGTTGTTGAAGAGTTGAAAGCGAGATTGGAAGGCGCAGTATATGTTGCCGGAATTTGGATGGACGATCCCTTTTTCTCTCTCCTCTAGTATACAAATAAGCCTGCGCATCATCGACAAAGGATGCCGTATATCGCTCCTAGCTGGTCCTGGGGATCTGTAAACACGGGCGCCACCATTTCCCTACTACCCAGTAGTAAAGGCGGCTTCGAAAATTTCCGCGGAATGCGTATTTGGGCCAATTACAATCTAGTAGCAGAGGCCCAGATCATTGAAGTCATGATAATACCCGAGCACAGCGCCCCTCGAGACAATAGACAGGTGCGTGATGGATATATTGTTTTACAAGCACCTTACAAAAGTGTCGTATGGGATGACTTCAAACGACCAGCTGATGCCTCACGCGATTCCCGAGATACCAATGATAGAACTTCGCTAGACTTTCTTCATAGCAGGTTCAAGCCTGATGAAATATGGGCAGTTCTTCTTTGTACTTGTTTTCCGAAGAACTTTTCACATGATTTCCAGGATGACGGGCTTGACATTAACGCTCGCATGGATATTGGCCTAATATTGGGTCGCATCGAAACTGATGATGGGAGAACCAATATCTTTGAGCGTCTCGGGTATTTTGAACAGTATTATTGGATGGGCGATGAAACTATTATCTTCTCTCGCCCATATGCCGAGCCAAGGGAACTTGTACTATTTTGAGGGAAAGTTTCAGACTCATTGCGTATTTAAAGATTTGATACCTAAATTCAAGCTATTAAGGATGATCGAAAATGTTGTTCCTATAGATAATGCAGTTTCAACCAACACTTCTCCGTTTTTGCGCTCTACATAGGCAAGGCTTATAACAATTGCTAGCAGGGTAGCAATATCTCAAAGTGCGGATATTACCTTCTTATAAGCATTAGGGTTATAGGAGCTCGATAGTGAAGTTATAAGCAAACACTTCCTACAGATTAGTCGTGAGTATGATAATGTGGAGGTAATTTTCTGCTAGAGTTCGTTTAGAATGTTTGTGGCTATGGAATATGACTTATGCAAAAGTCTAGGAGTAGAGAGTTTAACATGTTTGAAGTCAAATTACTTATCGTTCTTTTCGGCACAGTGGGGGGTTTCCTACGCAAGGATGGACTTTATTGCAGAATCATGTCAAATTAGTATCTAAGATAAGAGGGATAATATCCGCCAGGACATCACTGGGCTGCTTAATCTCTTTACTCCATATTACCAACCTCATACGCATTCTTGACATAGGTTAACCCTCCGCTAGTGGTCGCCACAATTTTGTGTGAGCCATTGCCGACGAAAAGGACGGCTATCGAAGTCTCGATCTTCGTCCATCTTGTTCCTTCACATCTATGTTCCACGGAAAGAACGCCGGAAAAGCAGTGCGAACAGCCCGGCGGGAAAACAAGGGTAAAATCCAGTTCATACCCTGTCCCGTTCTCTCTGTGCACCGACACTGTATCGCGAGCGCCAGAAATTTCGGACACAGTAACGCCCTCCTCAACTAGCATGGACAGACCAACAAAGGTATGGATGGTGAGCATGTCGTTGCGATGAGAGAAGGAGGTGGCGTAGTCTAGTTCGTGGGCGCAACCCGGCTTGAGGAAGACTTGGACATAGACATCGCGATAGAAAGCTGTAAATGATGGTGAAAGAGGCTGGGGTCCATCCACGGAAGATGGCGTGGTGTTGGAAGATGAACACCTGCTTCCCACAGTTCTGTCAATATCGGTCTCGGTACTGTCTGTGGTGTTTGTTGATTGAGAAGAAATCTCATCCTGATTAGCGCTAGAACTACAAGGACCCTCTGCATTCTCAATTGACGAAGAAGGCGCTAGTTTTGTAGAATCGATGCGATTTTCAATGACTCCAGCAGCTGTCTTCAAGTGTCCACTCAACATCCACAACGGGGTCAGAACATCTAGTTTTGAGTAGCTCAATTTGCGATAATTAATTTCGAGCGCTGTTTCGATGGAAGATAAAACCTCGGTATCTTCCAGACACTCCACCAGCATGTCGACAATGAACTCATCATCAATATCACTCAGGCTCGGGCCACGCTGGCGAATAATTTCGTATCCAAGTAGCACGACACAGGAAATGAAAAGGACATGTTCACCATTTTGGCCACCAATGGTCAAGTTCTTGGCATCTGGGAAGTCGTTGGTTGTGGGTTCCAGAACTTGGGCTCGCCAGTCTGGCTGATTGTCGTCTGTGTTCCTCATTGCTGCATTCACGCTGCGCTTGATAGCGTTAAGAAGCTCTTTACTGGCTGCCGAAACTTGCACTGTACCACACCTCTGGTTCCTAATGCCTGCTAGAGTACTCTGGATTGCTAACACGATCCTCGACGTGTTCAGATTTTGGCTCATTGTTCTTGAAGCCGTTTGGTCTTTCAATGAGAATAGTTGATTATGTGACGCGATTCGAGAGTTGAATGTTGAATATAGGTATGAAGGGAAGTATTGTAACCTACCGTTTTATTCCATGACTCAGCAATGTACATGAATAATGGCTTCCCTACCTCTGTTCTGTGAGATCTGAAGACGGTCACTTTGTAATAGAACAATGCACATCTCGCAATCCCGGTGGCTTGTTTGCATATTATCGATGTTCAATTGTCTCTAGCAGCTTCCTCAAGGGAATTAGGCTGGTTTCTCGACTGGTGATAGGCAGGAACGACCTGCTGCCAAGGCCCAGCCACAATTTACGACGGCACAACCTCGCCAATTTGCACTCTTTCTCTCTTATGTCCGGCTGTTTTCAATACATCAAACCATACGTCGCATCACTCCAAGACTTTTTCGCTCATGGTGTCGCCCGAATCCTACCCGGAAAGGCCACTGTCACCGAATGCGCCAAGGGCTAGCACCCATGGTAGGTCGATGTCCTGTTACCACTTTTCATAGCTATCTATTACATAATACATGCGTCAGCACCTGAGTACTTAGTGGCATCAGCAATTCGGTTTTCTATCCTGTCTGCCGCGCAGTTTTCTTCAAACTTCTACCATCTAGTCTAAGCCTCGATTGCGGTACCGACGAACAAGCACTGTAAATATACAGCATCGAACGGATCAATCAAGCGACGGAACCTCCAAACCAAGACTCCAAACGGATTCTCGCCCATGCGCAGCGAGCCTGGAGCGATGCATTATAGTGCAACTAGGAGCGAGGAGCGAAGTAGCGGCTATCGATTTGGGCTCCTATTCCAGGTGTCTACAGGGAGATATCTCAAGCAGAAAACTCAAAGTGGGTTGAATTGTTGGGTACAATCAACGTGAATTTTGGGGAAGAATTGTCGAAGTTTACCAAGGATCCAGGTGGATGTGGCGGATCCATGGGTGAGATCTCGGGGAAGTCCAGGAATAATTCATTGAGTCATATTCTTCCACATTGTAATTTCAGGGTCTTCATGTTTGAGGAATTTCAGTCTGTAATTTGAGCAAGTCGTGCCGAGATGCGCCAGTTCTGTACGTTCTTTCTACGTTGGTGTCATCGGTGATAATAGGTTCGCCCATATATCATTCTCTCCGTGTGCGAGCAATTTTTTCTGTACAGGTAACGGCCCGGTCAACAAAATAGCATTAATGTTTTTATTTCATCAAATGACATCTTATTGAGGTTCTGCTCACTTGCTTCTCCTATGGCTGATATTCCTGGAACGGCTCTTTTGCCTAGTTATTCATTGGGGTTCTTTAATTCTTGTCATTGCTTACTCATTTTTTCGTCGCTATATATACTGTAGTTAGTCCTTCCTTAATCCAATCAACTCAGTTCCTTTACTCCGATTTACCATGTATCAGCTCGAAACCCACGACACCTCTTCATTTCCATCTCAACCCATCTCAACGATTGCATCCGTAAGTTTACCTCTGTCTGCCTCTATCATCCTCCTCTCTCTACTTCGATGTGACACCTCTACCATTACATCTAAATAGAACATTGCAAGTCCGTCTTAGGGCTTAGGGAAACTCGCGATCTCTCTCTCCATCCGAAATTTCCACCCATTGTTTTCGAAATGGCACTCACCAGTCCAGTTCATATCGCCTAGAGACCCGCCGACTCTATTCCAAGACCTCGAGTCTCAGTAATGAGCGCCAACAGGAACTCCCAAAAAATATCCATTCGCCTACTCTGGGTAGACGATATCCGGGGTGAGGGTTCCTGCCCTATCTGTCAAGATAGATTCGCCGATTTGCCGGATAAAGTAGTACGCACTGTATCTTGCGGACACGACTTCCATTTGCCGTGCCTCTCCCAGTGGATCTTCTCTGGAGCGCCGGGTCGGAGTGATTGTCCCTCGTGTCGGGGAACAATGTACGCTGATGATCCCGGCGAGAATCCAGTCAATTCTTTTGATGATATGATACAAGAAGGAAGGGCTATGATACGGGACATAAGCTCAGCTATGAGGACGCACATACGAAATCGTCATTCGGGAGGAAGCTATGTGCAATTTCCATTGGTATCGGATGAACATAGGACAAGGGCTCAATACTTTAGTCCATCTCCGAATTTGTCGTCATCACATCTCATGAGGCATTCTCGGTACTGGTCTGATCGATGTCCATATCTGGCTAGCGAACCTCGCGCACCCCATCCCAACTTCCTCCTTAGGCCATTCTCACCAATGGGACCTAGCGGTTATGAAAGAATTAATCCGCAACAGCTGGACCGGACAAATCCAGCTGCCATCTCCCATACGTACCACACAGCAGCGAACCCCTTGTCTTCGCATCACCAGTCGCTATTCGGTCCTGATGGAGTCAATAGGCCTCTTGATGGGAGCATTACACTACATCCACATCCACATCCACATCCACATCAACATCTATAACGGCCAACAGAAACACAGCGACGGCCGCAACCAGCTGCAGAGTCGCAATCATGACTGCACGCACGGACTTCGACACCAAACCTCAAGAACGAGAACAACACTCCTTCATCTGCACCTCGAAATACCCTTACTAGCCATTCTCCTGAGAAGTACACCGAAGATCTAGGAGCTATTCCTTTTTCAAATAATTTCACCAGAAGGTGCGGATGCCTATGTGAAGGTCAAGGATTTGGTACTTTCTAATTCTTTCCAGTTAAGTTTAATGAACTTTCGTAAGCTTTTATGCGTTTTACCGTGCTGACTGGCGTTCAAATATCTCCACCATTAGGTGCTGTGTGGGGGGGAAAGATCTTGATTTAAAATTGTTGATGGTGTAGTGAAATCAGACATTGAGGGGCTCTTAGTATTTTTTATCTGTTCGAATCGCGAGACTGCGATTCACTTTACATACTGTACACCTTACCCCACATACTCAAAATGAGCCGACCTACCTTTGTTATCTCTCCTCCCGAAGAATCACAGAGCAACTCGTTAACTCGAAAATCTTCGCGAACGGGTCCAAACGCTGAAATATCGTACACTACTCCAAATGCTGAAGCCTCACGTGTAATGTCGAACCTCCTCTGTATGGAAGACTTCATTACGAACCCTCTACGTGCCTTACCCAGTCCTACAGAGAGCATATGTTCGATCTGTCAATCTGCCTTTACAGAAGGCCCTGAAGCGGTCGTACAGACTCCATGCTCGCACCACTCCATAGTGGATGCCTACTACTGTAGCTTGGTAGTATTAGCGAGAGCGCATATCCTGTTCTAAATGCTGCACGGTGTACTGTCGTCCCAACTTGCTTACAGACGAGCAGGTCATCTCCTACCAGACAAGAGCCGACGCCTTACTTGCTGAGTCCGTAGCGCCCAATCTTCAGCTTTTCTTCCTTCTCATGAGCCGAGTCGGCGTGGAATACACTCCGCAGCACCAGAGCAACGGACCATACAAATTTCTAGATATTTGGAGAAGCGTAAGGAACTGCATATGGATGAAAACAACGATGTGACTCCTCTCATCCCGGATTACAGACGCATAGGGTTGGTTTGGCCGGATAGCATGACCACTCATCTTTAGGATGTTGTCGAAGATGCTAGAATTCCGACGGCTAACAGCTAGGTTGTTCGGAACCTACAGGATTTTCTCGCAGTTATATAATTTGTTGAGGCTCAGCTCACGTGCTTCGCCTATGCCTGCTATTCCTGAAAGGTCGTACTTTACTAGTTATTCAGCAGGTTCT
>MU002397.1:0-17155 GCA_010093585.1 Melanomma pulvis-pyrius CBS 109.77
ACGACGGTGTTGTGTGCGTGTGTGTGTGTGTGTGAGTGTGTGTGTGCGAGGGCGTGGGTGCGTGTGTGCGAGCTTGCGGGCGTGCGAGTGCGGGCCTGTGTGTGGGCTGCGGGTCAGATGGCCGTCGTCGTCGCCATCGTCGCCATCGTCGTCGTCGCCGGCGGGCTGTCCACACGCACTCCAGGATTGCAATGCAGCACCGCAAGCACCCAAGCACCGCACGCTCAGCACGCTCAGCACGCAAACCGCCGCTCAGCCAGCCGGGCCCGCCACGCCATGTACGTCTCGCCCGGCCTCTCGCCGCTCGTGTCTCGTGCTGGGCCCGCGCTTCCATGATTCAATCCATGAGCCACCCAGCAGCCATCCAGGAGCCGGCCATCATGGATTGCTCACCACCCATGAACCCATGAACCGTCACGCCGCCATCCATGATGCGTCTGCGACTGCTTGCAACCTGCGGGCGCTTTGTCCCATAATTAACCCGCGGCGGACTGCTCTCTTCCTGGCCTGGCCGTGCGGCCCCGGCTGGCCTGCGCGCTTCATGTCAGAGCGGCTGCTGGCTGCTGCTGGCCGCCCTGCCTGCTTTCTCCTTCTGGATCAGCCTCTTGGGGCGTCCGTACCGCCTGTCCCCATGCCTGGAACCTCCCGCGCCCTCACGGAGTCGTGAATTATGGAATATCACAACCCAACCGCCCCAAGCCATGCCTGCGCACGCTGCCCGGCCCGCCGACAATCTGCGCGCTGCTCGGCCTCGATACAACTGCCCGCGCCCGGCCTAGCTCCACACGCCCTCGCTGCCTCCGCCGCTTCATCGTCACTGCCC
Organism: Melanomma pulvis-pyrius CBS 109.77; assembly: GCA_010093585.1. Classification (NCBI taxonomy): domain Eukaryota; kingdom Fungi; phylum Ascomycota; class Dothideomycetes; order Pleosporales; family Melanommataceae; genus Melanomma; species Melanomma pulvis-pyrius. The sequence continues at coordinate 824 of MU002397.1, forward strand.
AGTCTCCGCGCCGACCTTTCTTTATTGTCACCGCGCCCGCGCCCTCAACCGCCCCCTCCGAGTCTGCTGAACCTGCTGAACCTGCTGAACCTGCTGCTCCGAGCAAGCGTCGACCCATCCCCCGGAAGCAGCGTTGCATCCACGCGCCCCGCCCTCTCCCACCGAGCATACCGTCAACAACCTCCCCCCTCCTCCTTGCTTGCCCTCCCCAAGCACGCCGCAACCCGCCCTCGGCCCGCACCACCCTGTGGCAATGCTGTGAAGGAGACCAGTGCAAACAAAGCCTCACCAGCGTCAAAGACGTCCGCCCCGCCCATGCCCGTGGTGCCGTGCTGAACACTCAACCTCCCTCCCCCTCGCTCTCGCCCTCCTCACCATCACCATCACCATCCTCTCCCCTCACCGGACTCGCCTTCCCGATGCTCCAACTCCCTCACCCAATGCCGCACGCCATTCCGCGGGAGCCTCCGCTCGACTTCTACTCTCCCTCCCCGTCCTCGCAGAAGTTCGGCTCCGCCCGCCACATGCAGCTCCCCGTCCCCAGAATCACGCCCGGCCACGACCTCGACGTGCTCAGGACTGCTCCCCGCCCGCCCCTCACGCCTCCCTCCGAAGCCCTGAGTTCCGCCGTCAGAGTCGTGTCCCTGCCGCCGCACGAGGGGGCCGGCCATGAGTACGGCTACCAGTTACCCGCAATAGGCAACTCCAGGACAGCCACATCTCGAACCAGTCCCCCGGCACAGAGACACACGCAGTCGTCATCGCAGGACGTGGGCCAGCTCCAGCGGAGGAAAATGACAATATCCCCAAATCTCAGGATTCCCTCCACCATCAGCGCCCCACAGGAGGGGCTGCCTCAATTGGCCGCCGAGGTGAGTCCCCCAGCGAAGCAGCCCAGTTCGCAGACTGACATTCCCAGGTGACTTGTCTCTTCTGGTTCGAAAGTTCCTCCACCCTCAAGCAGGTCTTGGACACCAACTCGCCTCGACTCCCCATCCATGCTCTCGTTCCGGATGCAATGCCGACAACAGGCTTCAGGAAATGGGTCACCACCATTCTGACCACAACACAGGTCGCTCAAAACGTCATACTCTTGGCGTTGTTGTTCATCTACAGGTTGAAGCTGACGAACCCCACGGTCAAGGGGAAGCCAGGCAGCGAGTACCGGCTCCTGACGGTAGCGCTGATGTTGGGCAACAAGTTTCTGGATGACAACACGTACACGAACAAGACATGGGCCGAGGTGTCTGGCATCTCGGTGCAGGAGGTGCATATCATGGAAGTCGAGTTCCTCAGCAACATGAGGTACAGCCTCTTCACATCCCAGAAGAAGTGGGAGGATTGGCACACCATTCTTGGAAAGTTCGGCACCTACTTCGACCGAGCCTCGAGGGTTCCCGTGTCCAGCGCCATCAGCCCAGTTAGCGGCCCAGCCCCGACGCTGCAAGTTCCACAGAACTTTGTTCCTTCGCCACCGACCTCGCAGGCTTCACCACCTTCCACGATGATGTACTCTCCAAGCCGCTCGCACTTTTCGAACACGCCGCTGCTCCAACCCCAGGCTACCTCGACGGCTGTATCCCCGATTGGCCCTCTCCCGGAACTTGGCCCTATCGTGCAACGCAAGCGAAGTGCCGACCATAGCGCCGAGCCTGCACCGAAGAGACTTGCTTACGGATTTGCTCCTGGGCCGTACAGCAATGCTCCCCTGATTCCCACGCTGCAAACGCCTGTCAACCGGTCTTTCGAGCCTCTTCCGTCTATGAATCGCCTACCACCTCTACCTAGCCTGTCGATTCCAGCGCCCCAGCAAACCCCGCCTGTCCAAGTCCACAGTTGGTCAGATCTTCCCCTGCCTGTGTCCAATGGCCGGTCGATGGCAATGGTGTACCCGCCGCCAGTCCAGTGGAAACAGCCATTCGGCACACCAACGTCATCAGCTGCACCTCCCTTCCCACAAGCACATACCCCAACAGCAGGTGACCGATCTCGCCAGGCCAGCCCATATCCGCCGTCTGCCGGCTCTTCGCCAGTGAGTGCCAGCTATTCACAGTCGAATCAACGGCAATTGTCGCCTTCCTATTTCCTTAACCAACGACAATCACCCTACCGCCCAGTCCGCACTGTCCAGACTCTCCTGGTGCCTCCACCCTCGACGTCGATGTACGATGCAGCACGCAACATCGGATACGATCAAATGCAGTACCAGCCGCTGGGGCGACCCACGACCGAACGTCGGGCGGGTCCGTTGCCGTACATGGATCATGGAGCATGGCCCGAGTCACACCAATACAACCAACTGCCTATTCCCCAGCAGCCAGTCTTCCACCGTTGACCCTCCACCAACTTCCTCTCTTCGTGTACACATATTGTCCGTGGTTCACCCAAGTTTCTCCCTGCGGTCCATTATGGATCGTTTCCTTGCCATTGTCTTTTTTGGTTGCGTTCAAGCGTGCATTGCATTGGGCCGGAATTTTCCTGTTCTTCCACGCGGGCCGACCTCTCAGGCTAGCCATTTCACTTGCATTATATATCAGCATTTTTGGCGTTTTCTGTTTCTTCCCTCTGGACCGCTCGAGAGCGTCCATGGCATACATGGGCTTGGGCTCAGGAACATGGTGGGGGTATTTGGGCCATCAAGAATGTCTCCAGCGAATCTGGTTGAACGTTTTTGCCAGTGGGATGCCGAACAGAAGGCATACGCTAGTGTGATAGTGAATGCAATGGTCGAGAAGCGCAATAGGCGGCTTCTTAGACCCTACACATGGCAACAAGCGTCTTGTTCAATTTCATTATGAACATGGTTATGATTTTGTGATTTTGTGAAGATAGTGAGCTAATGGACAGGGCCTTCTCATTGGCTGGGGTCCCAAGTTCGCTTAAACCTTCCGTTTTGCCCGCGGGGTCCGACACGTCCGTCCTTCCAACGCCCTGCCCCCTTTTACGTTGATTCCAACCAGCCGTCCATCCAAAACGAAAAGCGGGACCCTACATTAGATTAGGTTTGACACCTCGCATGTACAGCACATAATCGGGGGGCCGAGCTAGGGGAACGGGGGCGGACGACCGCGCCCGCCTCACATTGATAATGGGATGGATGTTTCCGTTCCTTTGTGCGTCGACGTGCTGTGCATGATTAGTGCAGTCTCTTTTTTTTTGTCCTTTTTATCGATTGATTGATTGATTGAGCGCTTGATTGATTGATTGATTGATTGATTGATTGATTGATTGGATTCTACCGTTCGTTTCGTTCGTTTCGTACGTACGCACGCACGCACTAGGTAGCCCTGACTATAAACCGAAAAACGACGCTTTCTCCTGGTAACTGTACTGTATTGAACTACGTGGTTATTGTGTTGGAGCCCCCGAATTTGAATTTGCTGTATATATGTACATAAGGCCCCCGGCCCCCATATGTATGCTCCGCGGCGGGCGGGCTGGCGGGCGGGCTGCCTGGCTGCCTGGCTGCTGGGTACCTATGTACGCGTTGGGAGCGCTGGGCTGGGCTATATTTTGGGCTTTGTCTGCGGGGCGCCGTCTGCCGGTCTTTTAACGGTTTCGCAGGGCCCCGGCGGCGGAGGAGGGGGGGGGGCGTTTAGATGTTTGGATGGGGAGCACGGGATTGTTGGCTTGGGTGCTTTGTGCTGTATCTATATCTATATCGGGTTGATGGGGGCTGGGCTTATGTCTTGTTGGAAATGTGGGTTTTTGTTGTATGATTTCTGTGTCCGTGCCTACACGCATGCTTTCATCCATTTATACATCTGTGTGTGTGTGTGTCTATATGATATTTAGCCTTTCGGAAGATGCAGAGCCATAATTTCAAGTCCACCACGACCCGCTTTTGCCTGCTTTTTTTTTAGGAAAAGGGCAGGGCGGAATTAAAGTTTCTGGCTCGAAAATGAAATCCTGTTTTTCTTTTTTTGGCTTCTCGACGGGCCCGGGGACTTTGGTGGCGTTTTTCCCCCTTGAATGAACAAACGAACGAACGGGTTCTGGTTCTCGCTCGCGTGGAGTTGGGTTCTAGTGCCTTGGTTTTTCATTTATTGCAAGTGGGTGGTGTGCGGGCTGGGAGGAATGGTGGCTGGATGGTTGGATGGATGGGGGAATTTGGGCGAGGGGGTTGAGTCAGACACGGTTTTGGGGATGGATAAGGTTGTTGCGAAGCGAACGGTCGGCCTTCTATTTGCGCCTGTAGACTCTGTCCTGGTAGGTCGTTGCGAAGGTGGGATGGGGGATATTGAGGATGGTGGAGGAAGGGAGGGTGTGTGGTTTGCTGTTTCTCATTTGTCTTGCTGTTGTTTTTTGGGGATGTTTGATTATGGGTCTGTGGCGTTGTTTTTCGGTATGTATGGTTGCTTTTGCTTCTCTGGTTGTTGTATTCATGTAGATGAGGTTAGTGGAAATAGTGATTTCGTGTCAAATGTGCGCTCGTGACTTGAATCCGATGATGGTTTTGGATGTATGGCGGAACTGATGGATGATTTGTAAATTGGACTCGCGTTGATGTCGATTCCTGAATGCTCTCTATAATACTAATCGGAAGTTGAAACTGACATTTCTGCTCTTGGTATGGGCATCAGACACAATGTTGCTAAAGAGAACTCTGTTAGGTTTTGTTGGAGGTACCTTTGGTATTTGCTGTGAAGGCCCTTGAGAAAAAGAAAATAAGAATTTACCAGATTTTTTATACATTTAGGCTTTAGTTTAGATATCGTAAAGTTCTTTTGGGGAATAAGGTCTTTGTTCCTAGGGTAGTTGGTGGGAAAGTCCTTCTGTAGAGATCGCGATTCGAGTCAAGAACATGTCAAGACCGATTCAAAATCACACCGTGTTCACGATCCTGAACAATCACTTGTCCTAGTTATCCAAAACTGGAGGACGTGAACATGTATTGGTATAACGCTAAGTTCCAAGCCGTGGATTGTCTTATAGAAATTGCCCTTCACACTCTTGTAACGTTCTGCTTTTGATATTCGCTGCTTCCATTCTTTTTCCAATTTGTCTAAAACATCTAGGTGCACATACTCGTTACTTTTACTGATATCTAACGTATGTACCTTGTCAGCCGTCATCAAATGTGCCTTTCGTGCAATTCTAGGTTGGTGAGATCGATATGGGTATTCAGCGACTGTAGCAAAGCATCCACAGCGAATTTTGGGTCAACCTGGGTTGCTTATTCCACGATCCTGTTTAGTTTGCGTTGCTGGCTATTTTTGGTTTGGTTCTTTTAGTAGTAAATCCTAAAAGGGTTTCTCTACTGTGGCCAATGATTCCACAAATGCTTTATCACGACTCAAAGACTACAGTGCATTGTTGCATTCGGCATCTAAGAATGCCCATTCTTGCTTTGCATTTGGATTCAGATTATTTAGGCCCAAGAGCTCTCTCAGGAGAATCGTTAGCCATACGAGACTCGGTGTCTGAAGAATAATTACTCCTACTTTTTCCCCAAAGTGTTAATAAGCATCTCATTTAGTCGTTGCGTAAACTAGGTATTCTCCAGCGGGGACAAACACGTGCACTATTGCATTGTAGTATAAGTTCAATAGACCGGATTTACGCGCTGTATGGCGTGTATATTTTTCTTATAACTCATATATATCCAAAGCCTTGACAAAAATGTATGGACTAATTATGACGTTTGTCGTTTTGAAGCAAGACACAGTGACACAAAGTGCGGAGAATTCCAGACCGTACGCAAGATATCTTTACACAACCTTTACACCACCTTTTACGACTCCTATTCACGCGCTCTAGCCCTGGTTTCAAATTCGATCCTACACTGCCCGACCGAGATCATCGAAGCGGCAATTGCGCCGCTCGACTTGAAAGATGTCCAATCGCTACGTCTGACATGCCGCTACCTACAAGTCAACACATTCAACTATTTCCAGCATACCTTCTTCTCGCGCAAGACAGTCGATATCAACCCGGAAGACCTGCATATGCTTCTCGATATTTCTAGAGGCGAACGGCTTCGCAAATATATTAAGGCTCTTGCTATCAAGTTCCATAGCGAACGCGAGATCTGCGCACAAGAGTGCGCTGCCGACCGGTTCACGCGGAACGCCTTCGTGGACATGGAGGCGGGAGTGGAGTAGCTATTGAAGAACCGAGTGTTCGAGACACCATATTTCGAGAATGCGGTGAAGAATCATAGTCCCGGTGACCTTGTCTATATGAAGAGAAAGTATCACCCTGGAGATCTACTCACCGAGGATATGATGAAACGATTGAATACGTTCGTCGCCTTCGTCAAGACTGCGGCGTGGAAAGAGATGCGTTCGGACGTGATCTTGGTGCTGCCGAATCTGAGTGCAGTAATGCTGTGGGACAGTCGAATCAGTTGTAAGGTTGGACATACTGATCCCTACTATGCACACCCGTACATAAACTCGTTCCCAATTTTTGGACAATCAACGCTTCGAAAAGCCCTAATCGTCACCAACCCTCCTCACTATCAATCTTCGATCACCACCGATTCAAGGGTCCGAACCGTACTGTTCGAGACAATACACCTCGCAGCATCCAGAGAAGTATTAAGAAGAACATTGGTTGATAATAGTATTCTTGCAAGTAGTCCACATCACATCTCAAGCTAGCTCATTTAGGGTTCTTGCGCTATGGTCGGACATGGTTAGACCCACCACTAGTAGACCGTCCGTCCGAACCCCGTTTGAACCCAGTGAACTCCTGCAATCATATTCAATTCTTTCCTTCCAAGGTCAAACCACAAATAAGAGTATTCTAGGAGTAGCACAACTACTACCAAGGCTTTGCATGGCACACGTCGGCGTCTCTGCGAGGTGAAAAAGCCCAAAGTTTCAGCTGCTCAGCCTCAATTCAAGCGACGCATCAAGCGCCATCATTGTCTTCTTGATCCTCAATCAAGATACCATACTTCAGAGCATCTACTACAACTTATCGCTTCTGCTAAGAAAACCCCCCCTTCAAGCGCATCAGCCCTTCTGGAAGATACAACAGAGCGACGTACTGCGAACCTGGTCATTTTGGTGTCTGCCTAGAACCCAGTGGCTATTCTCCAACGTGTGAAGCACAATCCAAAAAAAGAGCCTGGTCCTAGTCATGTTCAAAAGATTTGACCCAGGCGAGCGGTCTCGGACCACCTTGACACCGGAGCTACAGAGCTCTGCAAACACGTCGAAGACAAGTCTGGGGCTATTAAAGCGTCCAACTCCCTTAGACGAGCACCTGGTTTCTTCTTTCAACGCCCTCCCAGACCAATGCGGATGGAATGAGTTGAGCAAACTCTCCTCAGCCGAGATAGAGAAATCTCTCGATATCGTCAGCACCCTGGGCCATGGGTCTATGGGCCTGGTGGACGAAGTGAAGGGGCCGAATAATGATAAGGTGTCCTTCGTTCGAAAACGGGTTTTCCTTCCACCATTTAAGCGGACCCAGATCCTCAAGATTGTGAAATATGAGGCCAAAGTGGTAGAAGGTCTTGTACATACACACATCGTCCATATTATCGACACATACGAACACACTCCAAAGTCCGGCATGCCTAGCTTCTCTCTCCTCATGTTTCCGGTAGGGGACGGCGACTTGACACGGTTTTTGCACGACACATCGTCCCAGACTTTTTCCGATGACGAGGCCAACGCGCTTCAGAACATCGAGGCCAGATCTTGGCTCACGCGTTGGTTCTCTTGTCTGACGTCTGCATTGGCCTACATACATGCCCAAGGGATACGCCATCAAGATATCAAACCTTCCAATATCATCCATCTCAAAGACCACATATTTTTCACGGACTTTAGCTCTTCAAGCCGATTCGATCCGGGATCTACAACGTCTACAGAGAATCCCGCTCGTGCCTCCGCAAGATACAGCGCCCCGGAAGTATTAGAAAGATGGGATGACCGCGACGGCCTCAACCGACATGGGACCGGCAGTGATATCTTCGCTCTTGGCTGCGTATTCATTGAAATGCTAGCTGTCATAGCTGGAACGAGTCCGGAAGATCTTCAACAGTACCTGCAACAAGCCAAATCGGGCGGCCTATTCCGGTTCAAAAAGCCAGCACTGCCACCTGGCAGTGGTTTCTGCTATAGCCACCTTGTTTCTGGGGCGGAATCTTTCTTTAAAGGACTTTCACGTCTTGTATACCGGGTCGAAACAATGGATGAAGCCGTATTCTTTAAGAAAGTCATCGCACCCATGTTACGACACGACAGGAAACGGAGACCTTCTGCACTGGAAGTTGCCTCAAGCATTGAAGAATCGAACATGATAACCTCATGTGATTGTGGTCATGCCTATTTACCAGGTTCAAAGGAGATTGCCAAGACTTCACAGCCCGTCACGCTGCCTATAAGACTGCCGCCTAGCTCTAGCCCTCCTATACCTATGGCTGAACTGCCAGCGAAATCAGTTGCGGCCAACCCGCCTATCGGCATAATGAATCTAGAGCTTCAATCCGAACAGCTTGCCGCATTCAAGGACTATTACTCGACCGACGAGATCCACCCCGGGGATTACGTATCGACTCTTTGGGCGTACCAGCCTCGTAATCAGGATGAATTTGAACTCGAACGTGGCGACATGTTCCGCATTATAGGCATATGGGATGACGGATGGGCCACAGCAACAAGATTCAAAACTCGAGCTGAAGAATTCGACTGGGCGCTTCCTCGACAGAAAGATGAGTCACCGCCGTTTGGGGAAATTAAGATGGTCGCTCTGGTGTGCGTATGTTTACCTCAGCATTGGCGTAAGACCATAGAAGAAGGGGAAGCCGATACTGTAGTAAAGCCTGTAATTGGAACTGCTTTATAGGGTTGATATCGCTGAAGGAATTGGGAGAACATTTTCTCTATCGGACTGGATTTAGGAAGGAGGTCAACATAGCATATAGCCTAGGTCGAAGATGTGTACGTTTAACAGGTGCTCATCATCGTTCTCAAGACCATCGGATTCAATCGCGTCCAGCCAGTTCTCGGTCTATAAAATGAGCCAGATTTCTAGTCAAACTTTTATTGTTCCTATCTTTTAGCCTAAATCCTCATATTTGATTTCAGCTCCCAATTCGGAGCTTCATTATTTGACCACTTTAACCATTAAATTCCAACCTTCACTCCTTACTCTCACTTTTCATCACCATGAAGTTTTCTACTTGCTAGAGATGCACTGGGGTACGACCTTCGAGTTTGCTAGACTGGCAGACTATCACTAAAACACCACTGTCGATCTTCAAAGCCCTGGATGCGGTAAAACATTTGCCCTAGCCGTGACATGATTGCAAACACATCTGTCATACCAGCTGTAACATCTCTCTTATACTTTGGAAATATCCTTCCGCGGCACCAAAACCCCAGGTCAAGACTAATATATATAGATCGTCTTTGGAAAAATTGCCAGCTTTGCAAGTTATGGGACTTGAGTCTGCAAGCTAGAAATTCATCCTGAACTCCCCAAAAGCTCCAGGACCAATCCTATGTCATGCCCTGATCTAGAATGGGTAGAAAAAATGAAAATAAGAAATTCCTATGTTTTGAGTGAGAAGAGTGGAACTCTGACACGCGCTCAAAATAGCACTCTAAGCGTTCTATGTTGCACTTCAAGTGTTGCGACTAGAGACATATGTTAGAACTAGCCTCTATTCTGATTAAAAGTGACTTAAATTGGAATACTCTCAGAGAAGGTACTATAAGACTAAAGATACCTAAGGCGATCCGTTCTACCGGGTAATAGCTAGTGGGTTAGGTAGATAGAAAATCACAAGGCGTATGTGAGCGCAATCTCCTCTCGTTGAGAAGATTCGAGTAGTTGATGATGTGAGTATGTCTGAGGTTTGTTGAAATATTGAAGTCTGCAGGAGAGATCTCCATTTTGATTTATGGCTCAAGATTAAGCCTGATTGATATTGATACGACGTCCTTTGAAATACCGCCACCTCTCACCTTGAGACCTTTAATTCATATTTAGCACTCTGCTTTATGTCCTTCATTAAAAAGCTAGAAAATCATGTATTTGTAGCCCACATTAGATAAGCATAATTAGCGATATTCGATGACGCAGCTACCATACATGCGCTTTTTTATCTCCAGATTTCACCGTGAAATTGTACACTAGAAAATAGCACCTTGTTCAAGGTTCATCTGGTTTATAGATGGCGATTCGTCGCCGATAAAGAAACCCCACCGTTACACTAACCAATGATCACTGAACATCAAAGGCGGCGATGCGGGGTAAACACGGCGCTCATGCCACTCGTTATCAGATGAGGCAGCACCTTACTTATATATGTCTCTCCTTCTACACAGTCGACAACAATACCAGGCATGGAGATGTTTCTTTAATTACCCATAAGTGAGAAATCGAAGATCCCTAGATTGATCCTCACGCCAGAGTTCATTCCCTCGTTCATCATGGCCTCACTCCGAGGCTCCCGACCAGAGTTCCATCATTTCATACCACAATTCATTCTGAAGAACTTTTCTCATAAATATTCTCCTTCACCAGGTGGCTCTAAGTCTACGCCGGGACGTAGAAGAAAGAATAAGAAGACCAATATCTACCCAGGCGATTCAGTACTAAATATCATCGACCTCAACAATGAGACACCACGAATCTCCGAGTCACTGGTGAAGCGCACGTTTGGATTAATGGATATGTATCGTGACATTTCAAACGCTACCGACCAGTATTATCTAGAGAAAGAGATCGGCAAACTTGAGTCTCGGGTCAGTTTGATAATAGCTGGTATCAGAAAAGCATTCGAATCTGGAAAAGATGGCATCTCAATGACGCGCAATGAAAGAGACATGCTGCGCAAGTTTCTCTTTATCATGAAATACCGGGGAAAGGGCTATCATCGGCGCTTTCACGGTGACAAGTCTGGAATCTATGATGAGGATGATAAGGACCAGTTCAAGAAGTATATGCAAGAGAAAGGATACCGGAATCCCGTTGATGTGTGGTTCAAAAGCATCAAGACTATTCTAAATTTGAAGATGGACTTGAAAGGGGAATGGATGAAAAGGTTGCATGCAGAGATATACCCAGATGATGCCGTGGGGTTCATAATGCATATGGAATGTTATTTTCTCGCCCTTTGCACACCCATCAATCCGAATGACGAGTTTGTCCTGACAGAAAATTGCTACAACATTCACGAGGGACCAAACAGTACCGTTCTTAACCCGGACACCAAAGAGCATGATGTCACCGCGTGGACATCCTACCACGAGTTCAGTCCTATAACACCAAAATTGATGCTGGTGCTTAGAAGTGTGCTTCTTCCGAATCCGGAGGAAGATATCGACGAAGGCATCAAGAGGTGGAGAAGAAAGATGTATTTGACCAACGCTTTATCACATGTCAACCCCGCTACCGCCAATTCAATACTGGAAGATTTGCCTATTAAAAAGGCCCGAAATTCGTACACTCAGGTATCCGCCCAAGGAATACAATTTCTTCCCGGTGAAGATGGTTCCCGGCGCTCAGACCATCGATTCACCTTTCCGTTCTTCAAGATAAGCATAGACCATGTTCGCAAAATCAACTGTCTACTACTCGAGAACGCACAAGTCACATCCACAATTGCATTCAACTCTAAGGACTCCCTAAAGGATCTCTTAGTATACTACCTTCAGCTGCCAGCTGATCAGGGGTTCAAGTTGGTGCACGGTGAGGGAGGTAAAGTTCGATTGACATATCTGAGGAAACTTGAATCCGTTGTCAATACATTTGGGTCTACTGTGAACCTCACGTATAGAACCACACCCAGTGTAGAGGATATGAAAGAATTGAAGAGAGGAGCACTGACACAATTGCGAAAGGATGTTCTCGACCTTCTACCACAGCAGCCAACAGAGTTCATGCAGCTGTATTGTAAGATTGGTATGTGAAACTCTCCACGCTTCTAAATAGCTCTAATTCATTTGGTTAGGAGGTAGCCATGACACTCTTTTTACGGATATGGAGCAATCTGGAAGAATGCGTACGCTAAGAATCAAAATTGACGTCTGCACCCAAGGTCTCCACGAAGAGTTCCGAGAGAGAGTACGCAATAATCTAAGGGATCTGTTCTGCCAGCTTCCTCCTCGTCGCCTCTGGATATATCTCAAGTCATTCAGGGTAATGAGTCTATGCTCACCAGAAGATTACAAGGAGAGACTTGTTTCCGATGGACTCATGGACGGACCGGAAGATGTCATTGTCAAAGGTGAGACTCGTTTCTCGAAGTTATCTATCGCTCAATACAGGCTGATTCTTGCGTAGCTAGCCACATCGTGCGCCCTGAATGCCTCGGACTTCTGCTGCATTTTACCGTCATACAGGACATACAACACAGACGAAATCCGGGACTTGATCCTTCTTCAGACTTTACATTTGATGCAGCTGGGGCGGAACGCCTTAGGAAGATCACGAACTTGACATTTGCTCCTGGTAAGATAGCGCCACTCAATGTAGATTTTGAAAAGCATACTGACAAAGACCAAAGTTGGGAGTATTTGTAATTGCGGTAAGTAACCCCGCTTTTTGACAGTCACACAGTCCACTAACTGGCACTATTAGGGATCGCATGTATTCAAAAAGCCGCGATCACGATATCAACTGCACTTCGAGCCACAAAGGCTTACGAGAAATACAAGAACCCAGTATGGACTGTTGACGAAAATATCGAGATACTCACGAGAACGTTTGTGCAGGAAGATATGGGTACACTTCTCTCCAAAGCATTACCTGAGGACACATTGCAAGAGCTAGCTGATGTCTTGTTCAACGTTGTGTATCCTGCATACACGAAAAGTCTGACAACATAGCTAGAGCTTTCCATAAAACTTATTCCGGATCTTGCCGTACAAGTTGGGAATACTGAGCAGCATTGTGGAGATGTGGAAATGAAGGACGTTAAAATGAAAATAGATTAAATAAGCTATTGTCGGATCACGAATGATGCCATAAGACTTGTACTAAGGGGCAGCCAAACTTGATTCCAAGGATCACATGATGCGGATCACCTGATCTATATCACGTGCCTGAGTGAATGGACGACTGAATCAAATCTAACAATTACCTAGATGATCTCCCTTTAGATTTGAAAGACTGATTCATTGTTAGAAGAAGCTAGCTTTACGAAACTAGTGATTGCTACAGTTTTATCCAGATAGTTCACAAGGCCTCAATTGTGGCGCTCCTACCCAGTCAGGTACGAGCGGGGCACACCGGTGGTGAACATCCCGCGCCTAAGGGAAGTTTCAATAGGCTGTTCCATATGAAAATCCTGGTAAGGGAATGCATGTTTTGCTAGGGTTTGCAGCAGCTGCCAGCCTGGCATCGAGTCACAGCCGCACTCGTTCAATCTCGCGCCGTGGCCCCCACATGGCGCTCTAGAGAGCATACCACGGCTGACCGGTGGGCGCTGTAAATAAAGCTTGGGTGACAACATGATCAGGCTGAGGCTGAGGAGGGGAACTTTTCCACCGACATTCATTCTCAGAGAATGACAGTCCTTCCTGCAGCACAATACCTTCGCACCACAACTCTCTAGCTTCATTTTCCTTTTACATTATAACCTTTTCCGACAAAGTATGGCATCGAGCAACACACAACTTAGTTGTGCTGACTACCACGTCGCATGGATATGCGCGTTGGCGGACGTCGAACTTCTGCCTGCTCGATTGATGCTGGATGAGGAGTGCCCCACTCCGCCGTACGATACGCACTATGACGAGAACACATACATCTGCGGTGCAATCAAGGGCCATGCCGTCGTTATCGCAACCTGCCCTCAGGGAGAAACAGGCAATGTCAATGCTGGGCGCTTGACGGGATCCATGTTCAAGACGTTTCCTAACATCCGAATGGCGGTGCTCGTCGGAATCGGAGGCGGAATCCCCCAGGCAGATGTCTCGGAAGATAGCCTCGAAAATATCCACCTTGGAGACGTCATTGTCGGATGGCCTGGTGACGGGAAGCCCGCTTGCGTCTACCATGACCGGGGCAGGTCGAAGGTCGACGGGAAGTTCGAGCTTGTAGGCACGATGCAGAATCCGGACTGGAGGCTCACGAACGCGCTCGGCATCCTCGCGTCAGACCACGAGCTGGACCAAACTACATTTCAAGATCAGCTTGAGAGATTGCGGGCTCACAGGAAACACAAGAAGAAGTTTGCACATCCTGGGCTCGAGAGCGACAAGCTATTTAGGGCCGCGTATCACCATGTCGGAGAAGATAGATCGAATTGCGTGGCATGCGAAGGGAGCGAGCTTATTCAACGACCTTCACGGAACGAGGATGACAAAAACACGCTAGTCTTTCATCGAGGGAGAATTGCTACTGGTAATTCGGTCATCCGAGACGGCGAGTTGAGAGATCAAATAAGCGCGAGATGTAGCGGAGCGCTTTGTGTCGAGATGGAAGCAGCGGGTGTCGATGTTCACAGAAAATGTCTAGTCATTCGTGGCATCTCCGACTATGCGGACTCGCATAAGAGCGATACGTGGAAGTCTTACGCAGCTGGAAATGCGGCTGCATTTACGAGAGAGCTGCTCTGCAGGATTCAACCCGATGTGGTCAAGAAGATGGAAGGAACAACGACCGAAGGTATGTGATGTGTTTAGTCATTGACGGGGTTTATCTTGAGTGTGAAGGTTAGCAGTACTTTGATGGATTTCATATCGTTGATTGACGCAATGCGCAATATGCTAATGTAAAGTAGCGCCATGGGTTGTTCCACTCGTGAGACCCCCATCCTTCGTCGGCCGAGAGACGCAACTCGCTCAACTCTGTGCACATATCTCATCGGAGCGCTGCCATCGACTGGCAATATATGGCCTCGGCGGCTGTGGAAAGACAGCGCTTGCTCTCGAGTCGGCTTATCGCACGAGGGAACGTCAACCTACACGTGCTATCTTCTGGGTGCCGGTAGTCAGCCAGGAAAGCTTCGAGCAGGCGTACCAAGCAATAGGGACGCTTTTACATATACCAGGCATCACCGACGCAAAGGCCGACGTGAAGGGGCTCGTCAAGGCGAGACTGAGCGATGAAGGTTCGGGGCAGTGGTTGATGATCATTGACAACGCCGACGATGTTAGCATTCTTTTCGACCCGCTTGAAAAAGACAATGGGGTAAATCGGCTGGTCGACTACCTCCCACATAGCCGCAAAGGTTCTATTGTCTTCACCACCCGGACTCGGAAGGCTGCAATTGACCTGGCTGGGAATAATGTTGTAGAGCTGAGCGAGCTGAATGTCCTAGAGGCGAAGGAGGTGTTGAGAACGCGTCTACTCCCGATGCATCAAACCCAACTTCAGAATGACAAAGTCGTTCAAGAATTCCTTGATATTCTTGCTTTCTTTGCTCTCGCTATCGTGCAAGCGGCAGCATTTATCAATAAAAACAACAGCACGCTCTCCGATTATGTTTCAATGTATAAAGATAGCGAGAGAGACGCTATCGGCCTTCTAAGCAAAGAGTTTGAAGACCAGGGCAGATACAAAGACACGAAAAATCCAGTGGCGACCACGTGGTATATATCATTCAAGCAACTCCAAAGACAAGACATGCTTGCTGCGGAGTATCTATCTTTTATGGCATGCACAACTGGCGAAAATATTCCTGCTTCACTTCTATGGCCTGGAAATACCAGACTAGCGACGACGGAGGCGATTGGAACATTAGACGCATATGCCTTTGTGACAGAGCGCCAACAACAGCAACAACAGAAAGAGGGGCAATGTCAAGAAAGAGCGTTCGATATCCACCGACTGGTCCGATTAGCGACTCAAAATTGGTTGAGAGAGCATAATATGTGGGATATTTGGGCGAATCAAGCATTGACACGGTTAGTGGAGGTAGTCCCTTTCGGTGACTACGACAAGAGAGAGATTTGGACAGCTTATCTACCTCATGCTATTTACGTTGTGGGTCTACCGGAATTGTACGAGCTGGAAGACAGAATTTTGCTACTGGACCGGATAGGGGCTTGTGAGCAGACGCGGGGACATTATAAAGCTGCGCAGCTGGCTTTTCTAGAGGGGCTTAAACATAAAAAGAACGTGTTAGGAAAGGAGCATCCACACATGCTAATAAGCATGAACAACGTGGCAATATCAATAAGCTACCAAGGAAGGCAGGCAGAGGCAGAGAAGCTGCATCAAGAGACGCTAGCACTACAGGAAAAAGTGTTAGGAAAGGAGCATCCACTCACGCTAATGAGCATGGGCTACCTAGCAAGTGCAGTAGGCAATCAAGGGAGGCACGCAGAGGCAGAGAAGCTTCTTCAAGAGACGCTAGCAGTACAAGAAAAGGTGTTAGGAAAGGAGCATCCACACACGCTAAGTAGCATGGGCAAC
>MU002398.1:0-17114 GCA_010093585.1 Melanomma pulvis-pyrius CBS 109.77
AGTGACTAACTACTGTATATATAGGCGAAAAGGAAATAAGTAAGCAATGGCAAGGATTCGCAGAACCTGCTGAATAACTAGTAAAGTACGACCTTCTAGGAATAGCAGGCATAGACAAAGCACGTGAGCTGAGCCTCAACAACTATAATATATTTCCAAAAAAAAGTCAAATAGGAATCATGCTACGAATCTCAGCTTCGACATTGAAAAGAAATTTGTCCTTCGTCCAGGAAATCCTACGTATCTAACGTACATCCAACTGGAACGGAACAACCGCTGTGACGGAACTAAAACTTGGTATCAAGCGCCTCAAGTATACCTACACGAATGTATAGAGCTGCTACTCTCTCTTCACTCAGACAATTTGTAATGCTCTTCTCTCCCAATTCATTTCTTCTCCCTTTAGAGAACCCTCCATAGCTTTCCTCAACGTCTCTTCAACACTGAGCTGCTTCTTCGAGAGTGGTTGGTGCAGATCAATACAGAACAAGCCAATACGGCGGTACGTCTCAGGTCCTGCTTCGCGTACCAACATAAACACAAAGCGGAGATGTTCCAAGGGTTTTCCCCTTGTTGCTATAGGATTGCGTCGCACGCCCAGGTACACCGCCACCGCTGCTTTGCCATCCCATGGGATGTTGACCTCGTCCAGGTGCACGAGCTCTTCCTTTCCTTGAAGTCCAAGAAATGTCAAACGTCCACTCGAACCAACGGATATCCGACTGTTGATAGTCCAGGAAGTGATGTATATGCACGGAATGTAGTTCAAACCGTCTCCTTCGGGGCCCGAGCGCAAGACAAATTCTTGAATCCCGACTGTTTTTGCGTTCCGATCGGAGATACATACATCGATATCCGCTTGGTAGAACAGCGAAAAAGGAACGTAATCAAGCACAAGTCGTTCCATGGCGTTTGGATGTGATGCCTTGTAGGATGCCCACGTCCACGACGGAAAATCGGCGCTGCTTTCAATCCTAGATTGTGCACATTGTTGGGTGACTGCATGGTCTATCCTCCATGCCAAAGCACTCAGGAACGATTCCATTGAGATTTGCGGTGAATCCTGGCTGTACTGAAAGGGAATGCCGTAGAAATGCTTGATGGGACATTCTCTACCCTGATCGGGAAACTGAAACGCATTCAGAACACCTTGGAAGGCATTCAGACTATCTGTACCGTACGATAGATTCCGCGGAAAGTAGTTTACCAGTCTGTCGTACAGAAATCTCGGGGTGTTAGAGATTACACCGGGTGGGAAGAGCCGAATCGAAGGGCCTAGGAATTCGGAGACGTCTTCAGTCCCTGAGTCGAAGGCTTCAACATAGTAACCCTCGTTGCATTGACAGTACAAGCGCGCGTCTGTGAAGACGAGACGGCGGCGTGAGAGGAGGCCTTCCTGATAAGTCCAGCCACGGGTGTTCCATCTCGAACTCCTGAAAGACATAGATATGTCTTTCGACATCCAGAAAGTGCAATCTCCCGATTTGACCAAACGGCGGATCTGCCGGGGCGTCCCTCGAATTCCAGGCAAGCCACCCGATGCATCCTCACCGCTAGCTGCAACGATCGTGAGTTCCGCACCGCCATATATAAGGTTCATATCTTGGATTGTCTTCATCTTCTCTTCAAGGTCCTTTTGGTTGATGCAATACTGATCCACCCAGAGTTGCGGTATGCCAAGCTCAAGTGCGACAAATATCGCGTCTTCGATAGTCTGGGGCAGACCGCTGGGCAGTGCGGCGCCATCGAAAGTGCTGATGGTGCTATACTTTCCCCAAACATAACTCAAACAGATGTACGGCTCATGCGGTTCAGCAAGTCTCACGGTACGGGCTCGACAATCAATGACTCGAAGTGGAGCTCTTGGAAGTATCTGTAGCGGTGTACACTGAGATGACACCAACGCGTGGCTATCTCTGCATTTATCGAGCCACTGCTTGACATAGTCGAGATCAGGCGAGTCCGCATCCGCATCTTGTCTAGAGTTGTCAGTCGTGCCGACTGACTTCGCTAATGACTTTTGCAGGAGAAAAAGTCGAAGCGAATTCCGAGGGCCAGTGCTAAAGATATTGAGATACACCATGTTTGGGCCCAAGTCCGACTGGGAATATACGTGTAGGCGCACTACAGCACTAGCCGATTGAGCATTGCGGTCGTTACTCAGCTGCGTCGAATTGTCATGTTCGAGAGGCCCACTGCCAGTCTCATCTTCCTCGAGTAAGTCGGTGATCAAGACGCAAAGTGCGCATCCGTTATCAGCTGAATCAGGTTTATTCGTGGCGACAATGCTTCGCGATCTCTCTGGAGGTCCCTGCTCAACATATTTGTCTAGGTCGAATGACTGGCATCTTCTACACAAGGTCTCGATGGTATTACTCTCCATAGTTTCCTCTGTGTCTTTCCCGGTCGAGAGATGAACGCGCGGCTCGTATACTGATTATTGGCCTCGACGCGAATTTTCACACGATCCCGCGCTCGTATGGAATGGTAAAGTCGCAAGATTGATGGTGTCTGAGATCTTGAATATCCTGTGCAAGAATATTGACCATCTTACACTCTCGAGGACTTGCGGGATCTTGGCGAGTCGCGGGGTAGCCTAGGGACTTACCCAGCTGCACCTCTTGCTGCACTATACCGCAAGGGTAGCTCCAATCTGCATGGCTGCCTTAGGAGTATGTCCACTACCTAAATGCCCTAATGCAATGATAATTAGGGCAGGGCGGGATGAAAGTTCTTGGGTTAACCAATATAAAGGTAGCACTGCTTGATGCCTGACTTCTGACAGCCCCAATCGTAGTGCAGAGGTGACCGACCTGCTCCGGACACACCATTATTGAGATATATTTCATGAATTCTATAGGTGGAAAGAAGGAATGGCAGCGCATCCTCTCGCCTACAAAAGCCCGCATCTTACTTAAAGTAGAAGTCAGTTTATAACAAGGTGTGCGGAGTCATTTTTGAATCGCTTTGATTGGACGACTTTGGATGGAAGTATCCAGGCGCGTGGCAATCTCGCATGAAATGAGCGCCAAACTCCTCACAGCTAACTATGACTGATGAGCGATGCTGTTGGACTTCCAGGCCGAGATCAAAACGCTGATAGGTTGCAACAGTGGTATAGGTTTGATGGTGGCCTGTGGTCCCAAGGCTCGCTTTTGCCAAAATAAGCAGGGATGCGTCTATGCAAATGCGATTTTTATGTAGGTTGGATTATAGAAGTTCTAGATTAGTTTTAGTATACAGGTTAAAGGAAATATCAAAGAGATCAAGACATTTGCAGACTGCTTATTGCTTCAAAGTCAAAGTACCTATGGTTTTTTCCGTAATGGTGGCTGTTCCGTTATGGGTGGACGTATGTACATTAGACTTCCGAGTTGCTTGATACACTAAACAATGCATCTACCTCCTTGTTTTGTTTCTTCATGAATTGAACACCATTCATTATGGCCACCTGCTGAGCCAAAATTGTAATCAAAGTTCCCAACTATCATAGATTGAACGGCTTTCATTGGTTTCTCCCACATTTCGTGCTCGAATTGTATGATTTGCCGTCGGCAAATCAGAAAAGGAGGAGTAGCCAGCGGTAATGAGAACTATGAAGGTCTAACGCGTTGCCGTCCAGAAATTTCAGTTATTCTTAGAGTTGGAAGGGGGAATAAAATTAGACTTCGGACAGGTCTCGTTGACGTTGAGACGGTTTCTGCGGTTCAATTGGCTGCCCGTAGTATATGATGAAGGTGTATTCTCTCGAAGGGCATCTTGAAATCGGATCGTGTGCGGAGAGGCATGAATGCTGTGGTGAAGCAGAACGCGACACCATCTCACGTGACCAGTAGGAGACACGTGACAACTTCACGTGGGAATAAGAGGCGTCTACTGAGGAGGATACCGATACACTCTCGGGCGGGGTTTTTGCTATATTCTTAACTAATACTTTAATACAATGATTACAGAGCTATCCACTCTACTACAATGCCCCTGTCTCGGGGTGAAGTGTTTCTCTGGCACGAGGATTGCAAAATTTTAAATCCTGAATTCTGTGAATGGATATCTCCAGTCTATATATCCGGGGAGAACACTTGGGGATGCTTAGAGAGCACTAATAATTTCTCTAGGTTTCAGTAGGCTTGGCTTTAAACACTGTGAGATCAACCATCGAACACAATAATGTGTTTTAACGAGGTGTTGAATTTGAAGCTTTCTAGTAAGATCCAAGTACAAGTGGGCGAGAAAGACATAGAATGCGGCGAATTTTGAAGTAACTTGAAGTAAAATGGTATTAGAACTAACATAAATGGGCTACAATGGGTTACTCAGTTTTAAATTCTCCTACTCTGATTGGCCACGCTACCTTCAATTCATCAAAAGCCATTGCTAAACAGAGATGGCTGTTAATAGCAGCGAATGCTCTTAGAAGATGTTTCCAGCCAATATGCGGACCAGGCAGTCTTAGTTTAGTATATCATATCATGATACCACCTTGAGGACCTGTATCCAGATGTAGCCAACTGTTCCAGAGTGTTCATGAGATGCTGTGATGTGAGGAGTATTTCAAAGGGGAGTGCTGGTGAAATGTGCACAAAACCCGTCAACGATCA
Organism: Melanomma pulvis-pyrius CBS 109.77; assembly: GCA_010093585.1. NCBI lineage: Eukaryota > Fungi > Ascomycota > Dothideomycetes > Pleosporales > Melanommataceae > Melanomma > Melanomma pulvis-pyrius. Next base: position 4,599 of record MU002398.1, read on the forward strand.
TAAATATACATATCTTCATCAAATCTTGATCTTGATGGAATCAGAAACGGAGTTGCATTGGAGAGACTCTAAATGGCTAGCCTCAATTCACCCCGCATAAAACTCCCCGAAAGCTATGACCCTCTATCGGCATTTTGCCTATCAAGCCGATGATCCACCACGACGTCGTAGCTCGCCGAATCGGCTATCCGCGATGAAGGAAATAACCCCGTCCCCCCTGATATGGATACTTCTCACCCTTCAAACCTCGCAGGTAGAAGATCGCTACCACCGTCGATCATACGTTTCCCTTGACGTCTACGATGCCTCGTACAATCCGGATCGCGGCTGCCCAGGTGGGCGCTGTACACCTTAACGACACGCGCCAGAATACTCTCCAACGCCTGATCTGTTTACTAGAAGAAGCCTCTTCAAAAGGTGCGCAGGTCGTGCTCTTCCCCGAATGCACCTTCACGACCTTCTTCCCACGCCATTTCATCTCCGACGAGGCGGAACTGGAGTCCTTCTTCGAACATGGTGATATCATGACGGCGGACAATACAAGGGGGTTATTTGATAAGGCGAAAGAGCTCAGCATCGACATCTGCGTCGGGTTCGCTGAGGCGACGAATGATGGGGAGCATTACAATACTTGCGTGTATTACCATGCCAAGACTGGGTCGCTATTGTCCAAATATCGAAAAGTCCACTTGCCTGGCGACGTTGAGCCATTTGAAGATCCTGAGGCCACGAATCAATTAGAGAAGCGTTATTTCAAGCCGGGAGACCTGGGCTTCAAAGCCTTCCGTGTCCCGGACCTCACAGACGCAACACCTGAGCGAGGAGAACCGATATTTGGGATGATGATCTGCAATGACCGTCGATGGGCAGAGGCATGGCGCTGCCTAGGCCTTCAGGGCATCGAAGTGGTCTTTTGTGGATACAATACAGCAGGCTTCGCTCCTCATCTGTGGGGAACATCGACAGACCAGGACCCAAAAGAAGCGGACGCCATGGCATTATTTCACCACAAGCTGGTCATGCAAGCCCACTCGTATACCAATTCTTGCTTCTCTGTGAGTGCTGCGAGGTGTGGCTGGGATGATGGAAAATACAATTTGATCGCTGGATCCACCATCGTTGGGCCAGATGGGAAGATCATCGCGGAGAGTGCAACCAACGAAGATGAAATTATCATCACAGACTGCAATCTCGACGACTGCAGAGCTGGAAAAACGAGAACCTTCAATTTCGGGAGGCATCGGAGAACCGAGCATTATTCTATTATAACATTACAGGCTGGGGTTGTCGAGCCACCACGCCTGTCATTGGGAAGCTTGGATGGAACCGAGGGAGCTGGGATTTGGAAAGCTTGAGATTCTCTTCGAGGAAGCTTTGAGAGTGATCGGTACGTAGTTGATGGCCATACTGTCTGTAACGGTTTGTTAGAATGAGTAGATGAGAACGTCTTGTCATTTTACAGGGAACTAACGATGGGAGCTCTCGGATTCTTAACCACCTAACGATCGGGTGAACAAGGGACTCTCCAGACCTTAGTGAAAGTATGGTAGCTGTCCAGCTTTCATACAGTAGAATAGTCGGGATTTGATCAGTTGTGATTATTTCACTCTCGTTGAAACTCATTTTATAAGTTCGTTCCTTTCGCGTGGCCGACGCGCATCGCTCTTCCTTTCCATTACTGCATTACCTCATCAACGCCCTAATACTACTTCAAACACCCAACCTCACCCTCACCCTCCCACTATCTCTCCACAAACAACACAAACTCAGTCAACCTTCAATACCATTCATCATCGATTCTCACGATGGCGAATCAAGCGTTCAACGGTTCTTCCGCTCATGCTACTGACAGCGCGTTCGCGTTCCCACTTGCCCGCATCCAAATTCCCGGCCTCTACGTCAACGACAAGCAAGTTGACGGCGAAATCTACATTCAATGGACCCCAGCAGCCACCGGTACGCAGCTGCCTACTTCCACCGTGTTCGTCATCGCCGGCCCCAACGCACTCCGCCCAGGCGTCCGCCCACACGACGGCCAATCCAATCCCCAAGAGCAACGACTCACCGAGAGCCAAGCCGATAGTTTCGTACCCATTGATCAGACTGCTGGTGCAACCACAATCCAAGCCATAAGCCAGAGCGTAGGCACCGTGAACGAGAGCCCGACCAAGCAGCCCAAGAAGCGGGGCCCAAAGACCGGCTGGAAGAGGAAGAAGACTGTGGATGTCACCGCTGCTAGTGATGTCGGCGCGCCCCCATCGGTCGTGAGCTCACGGAAGCGCAGCAAGACAGCCATTGCGACTGACGAGGGAGGCGATGCGTCAGCTGTGGTTCCGACTTCCACCCAACCTCAGAAGCTGCACGTAGGGTTCACAGCTATCAACGACACTCATGTCACGGACGCGATCCCAATTGATGGCGCTGGTGCTGGTGAGCAAAATGGTGGTCTGGAGAGACCTGTGGAGGACTCTGCTAAGACATCAGCGAAGACACGAGCACAAACATCGAAGAAGGCACGGGCGAAGCAGACACCCGAGGAGACGGGCAAGGAAGTCACTAAAGAGGCCACAACGGACCCTAAGAGAGGGACAGTCGATCGTCTTGGACGAAAGAGGCTTCGAAATTCAAAAGGTTAATTCTTCTACACAGAAACTTTACATGTTACACTTTACTAACTCCGCTAGGGTACTACCTTTCCAGCTGAATGGACATATAGTACTGGCTTTGGGAGACTATGTACCACTCTTTCTTTACGTCGATATATCATGGCTAGCTGCGATGACCCACATATTCACTCATGGCGATCTTCGAGATAATGGGTGGCTTTCGAGATAGTAGGTGGGCTTCGAAATAGCCTTGGGAGTGGAAATTTCCCCTTCTATGCCCACTCACATCCTATTTTCCTTTTTCTCTTCTAAGATGGCAGACCTATCACAAAATTTTCCCAAAAATCTTTTAGAAATACCCTCGACGCCATCCTGAGTGACAGAAATCGGGCCCGGGCTATCTCTGTCTATGGCTTCCGGTTTGTGATAGATCAACCCCAGAAATATCAAAGAATTTCATAATACTTATGAGCTTGATATAGACTTCAAAGTGCGATGAATAAGGCCGAATGACCCTTCTGCTTCTACTACTGAGATTCGCTTGCCGTAGCTAACGAGCACGAGGAGCACGATGGGTAAGATGGCATTGTAATAAGCGATCGACGAGTTGCACGAATGAAGCAGTGATCAATTCACTTTGCACTCGTTAGTGCTCTCAAATCCCCCAGTAGAAGTAGGCGAATCACAATAGAATACCAAACCCCTCTAACCGCTTGTCCACGACTTACATCACCTGGCCACCGTTCGTAATAGAGCATATGCCAGGGCCGCGCACATTGTGTGCATACTGTGGTATTAGACATAAGTAGGTAGTGTAGGTGGATAATATGGTCTGTGAGCTCGTATCTGAACGGGAGCTCATCCGCAAAGAACGTGAATGGTTGTAATGCCTGTTTGTGGTCTATGTTCTTTACCTTGTAAGCCATCAAGCCACAGTCTCCACCTACACTACTTATGCCTGATATCACAGTAGGGAGGTAAGAAGGCGAGCCTTCGTGTAGGCGGTACAGCTGCCTCAGGCTGACGGGCCTTACTGTCCGCCTTGATATGGACCGCCTTTGTCAAAGTCGCGAGAACCTTTCACTGTTGAGAACCTCCCAGGACGCCATATCGAGTACATATATTATTTAAACGGGATCAATTGCGAGACTCCAAACAGGGCTTCCAATCGAACGCACTACTTATGGATAATTCGTGAAGGTCTCAGTCACGTGATACGCAACGAACGTAGTTGCCGCGATTCGTGCGTCTCATGATAGGCTAGTTTCGTACGTAGTACGTTCCGGGAGCAGAATTTGGCTGAGGATTTGCGAGCGTGCTCAACCTAGGTTTCCGGCCTAGGTCTTGTGAGGTGTTTGTGCACAACTTTGTGTTCGTCATGAGCATGTTGTAGTTCGTGTTCAAGACAGCTCTTGATTTCCTCACTCACGAGCACGAGTTGTGAGTGCGAGGGCCTACGATGGAGGTACTTCAGCGACAGAAGAATTGGCTCCGGCGCCGGGTAGTCTAGAGTAAGCTGAACGATCTCGCGATGACTATCTCCTCAAAAAGCACGTCTCCTACTCATCCTACTTCCTGAGTCGAACCTAGTTCGAAACGCGCAACTTCAAGGCGAAACAGATGAACGAAGTCGAAATCTCAATCGAATCGTGGGCGTGACGCAGGTCCATCTCAGGTCTACCCTCACGCACAAACGCACGCCAAGTGCTCGAAGTCTTTAGTGATGTCGAAGGGGAAATAAAGCATATATGGCTGCCCCAAAAACAGGTAGCCGCTCGATATAGCATCGAAATCTGACAACAGAAATGGCGAGCAAAGGTTTTGGTGGCCGTGTACGGCATCTGTCTATTTTTCTATGAAATCGGTCTCTGGGAATCGCAGGCAATGATGTCTATCTACATACAAAAAGGAAAGAATGCACTCTTCTAAAGAAACCTATGCCCGATTCCAGAGAACTTGACTAATAAGATCTCACTCATCTGGTGGCCGAAAACCACATCAGCCGAGCCCCCCGCTACAGTGCAGAATGAACATGTCTATGAAAGATAAAGGAGATATCCGCCAAAAGAGAAAGTGTCAGAGACGCAATCTCCTTGCCACCGTCTGTTCGCCCCATTCTTTGACTACTCTCGCCATACGTTCTCTAGTAGTGGATCGTCGTTGTCGCCCCTGTTGGACGACTCGTCCATCAAGCCACACAGTGTCGCTAGATCCCTTTTCACGGCTTTGCCGAATCGTTGCAAGCCCCAATAGTGAACGTAGCGCAAATTATCCACCAAGCCTTCCGTAGCATCCTCCTCCATCTCGTACGTCGTCGTGCAAGTAACTTCCCATGGGCGCGGAGATTCCGAAGTGGAATCGGGAGGTTGTCCAGCGGTGAGACGATACAGTGCCCAGCCATTCATGCCGACAATACACACGAAGTGACCAATATCATCTTGATTGAGGGTCTCCACCGCCTCGCCGCGTTTCTTCATCGCCTTGCGTCTCAGCTGCAGCTGGCTCCACAGTGCCCTTGCCCCGAACCTGAATGCATCCATGCGGTCTTGAGTATCAGTGTCGTAGTCCTGCGTTGTGGTGAATCCAATGGTCAAGTAAGGAAAGACAGCATTGACGGAGCTCCAATTGACGTGACTGTGAAAACCTATCGATCTGGTCTGGGGACGATCAATTAGAGTGCGGCGATCCAGATAATAGGCACATCTGAATAGCACATCTCCGGTAGATAATCCAACTCCGGTAGGGAATGTATCGCGGATGGGTATTCCATGTCGAGAAGATGGTCCTTGTTGGGCGGGTGGTCCCTGTCGGATGGGCTGTCTTTGTCGAACAGATTGTCCCTGTCGGACGGGTTGTCCCGGTCGGGTGGCTTGTCCATGTCGGGTAGGAGGATTGATGGTAGTGATAGCGACAGGGAGCCTCGAGTTTCTGTGTGATGGCTGCGTGTTTGACCGTGTTTCGACTTTTTCCGTAGTAATTTCCATTCCAGGCCATTTCTCCAAGGGCTGCAACAGTCGTAATGGTAGAACGGATTCAGTCCAGCCTTGAGGGTACTGCGGATCTAGCAATATCTTGGCTAACATGTTGTGCACATGCACGAAGAATGTTGGCTGGGTCGTCATGGCGGATTTGTACTGTTCTTCACTCCCATCGTCGAACTTGAGGAATCCATATAGGTTCTTCCAGTCTTCGAGTATCTTGTGTTCGTCGCCAAGCTCGAGCAGAGCTCTCAAGTTTTGGCTTGGTCCTCGTGCAAACTTGATGTGGCATGTCCGAACTTCTATGTCTGGTGAATTGAATCGGCGGACAAGTGTCCACAGTGCGGCTGTTGTGTCTGGGTCGGTAGTAGGCATCCAGTCGGGACCGAAATGAGATGGGAAGCCTTTCCGTGTCAACGGGGGTTTTATAAATGTTGGGATTGCTACAAACCTGCATAGTGATCATCTGACGCCGGTGGCTCTGAATGCTCAAGCTGCATACGCATGGTAACCAGTCTTTCAAGTGTGTTGATTGCGAAGTTGAACACGCCGTTCGGGGAGGGTGTTAAGAGTAGGGGATGTTAAAAGTTGGGGTGTTAAAAGTTAGGGAAGAGAAGGGTTTGGTGGTTAAATATGTTGCTGAGACTTTATTTCCACTAGTGGTCACCGAGAGTGCGCATCGTCTAACTTTGCTCCTGTTTCTCTTGTAAAATCCTTTCATCTCAAAACGGCTGATACCTTTGGGTGAAATGAACCTCCGGCCTACAACACGAACGCTTTCACAAGCCTACCAACTACAATGAGGTGAGCAAGAAGAAAGCGAGTTAGATCATAAGGCTTACTACTCGTTTTATAGAAAGGAAAATGGTGTACATCGAGGGTTTGAAATCTTGAATTTGCTCAACAAGCTCGAATCAGACTTCTAGATTCTCGATCCAGGACACAAAAAACGCAGGTTGGGCTGTGGAGCGAGATTATGGTTGCGATGTCCATGGTGTTGAAGGCGGTGGCGATGGCATCGGCGGTCTGCCGCTGTTTGGATGGCATGATGGGAGTGGGGAGCGGTGGCGCGCGTAAGAACTGAGGCTTGGAGTCGTGGGATTGAGGCGTGTCTGGCGCGTTGATTAAGAGGCGAGGAATGTGGTCGACGCAGAAAACAGCGCAGTGAGCCCTGCTGGAGAGGGCGAGAGCACTTGAGGTGGCTTTCTCATCTCTCTTAGGGTAGAGGTGCAGAAGGATCAGTCACACGACGAGGGATGTGTTGAGGTGGGGTAGTTAAGAGCGCAGCCGTCATTTGGATAGATTACACGACGAGTCTAAACAGCATCAGTAATCTCTTATTGGCTACGAGTATTATATCTTCATACGCCCTCAGCGGAAGTAAGGCGGCGTCGTCGCCTTCGCAACTAACCACGCCTCGTCCAGCGCCTTGACCACGTCCTCGGGCAACGGGCCCTTCTCCAAGTCCTTCAAATTGCTCTCCAGCTGCGCAAAGCTCGAGACACCGATTATAATGCCGTCGTTCCCGCCCTTGACCCTCGTCTTCAGCTCGGAATGGTGCACCGTCCAGCGCAGCGCGATCTCAAGCAGAGTCAGCTTGTGCTTCTCCGCGACGGGCTCGACGATGCGCAGCGCGTCGAAGGTGGCGTCCTTGAAGTAGCGCTCGCGGTACATGGCTCCCGTTTTGGCTGATTTCTCGGAATAGCGGCCCTCGGCGGGGATCTGGTCTTTGGATTTGATCTTGCCGGAGAAGATGCCGCCTGCAAGGGGGTTGTAAATGACGACGTCGATTTTGTATTTGCGGCAGGCGGGGATGAGTTCGGAATCGATTGAGCGCGCTGATAAGTCGATTAGCTAGTATCTTTTACACCAACGATGGCAGGTGAGTGCTGTGGATGGGAGGGGAGGAGGGCGTACTGATAGCGTTATACATGGCCTGATATATTGTCGGCTTCACCCAGCCCCTCTCGTTGCAAATATTCCACACCTCCGCCACCTCCCACGCCGCAAAATTACTCAGTCCAAACTGCACAAATTTCCCTTCCTTGTGCAAATCATTGATTGCGCCCAGCGTCTCCTCAAACGGCACAGACCGGTCCGGGGCGTGCAGGTAAAAGATGTCGACCGTCTTGGCCCCGAGCTCGCTCAACGACTTGTTCGCGTGCTCCTTGAGGCGGTCGGGCTTGTGGACGCCGGGTTCGTAGGGATAGCACTTCGTCGCGAGGGTTAGTCCCCGGTCTTGCCATTTTGCGTCCCGTGTCCAGGATTCTTGGAGGCCGCCGACGTAGGCGCGCGCTGTATCGACTTCGGAGTAGCCCTCAGATTGAAAATAGTCGAGAGACTTTGTGTACTCGGGGAACGAGGTTATGCGGGCGCCAGAGGATTCGTCGGGACCTGTGGGTGGGCATTGTTAGCTCTACTCATTGATGTTTGATACGAGAGAGGAGAGGAGGCAGGCACGAACCAAAGGTCATCAGGCCGAGGATGACTCGGTCCTTGGGGTTCTGTGCGACGAGAGGCATGTTGACGTCTATACGATTTAGGATTGGTTGATAGAATCGATGGAGTTGGAGTGCGGATTGCAGAGCTTAAGAAATGATGTCAGGGCCGATAGCGGGGAATCGTGACTCCCCGCGTCGGAATTTGGAAGCTAAATTCCGAGATTTGGAGGGAGATTCTGCGACGCCTTTCCGTTATCGTGTTGCTTCGACATCGAGGCCCGCTATGTCGTGCTATTGGGACGAGCGATGGGCGAGGGTTGGGTTGATGTTCGGGGAGTGCAGGGGGGGGAGTGGTAGATATTTGTGACGAGGACATCAGCGTGAATGAGGATTTCTCTCTACGATGGGATGATTCACTGGTAGTAATTGACTTTTTCAAACATGGTGATCTTTGGTTCTGCGGCTATGGAGTTGCCATAACCGTGAACGCTTGAAAGCAAAAGCGAGTCGATTGTGGGCGAAAGAAGCTTGGAGACTGCGAAGAACTTATCAGCATGCAGGCGTTGGCCTTGGACTAGGCAGGAGAGTTCTACAGTGTAAATTCGAGAGTCCATCTCCTGCGAGTATGAGTACTGTCTCGTCCGGCCTGAGTTGAGGTACGGGCCTGCGGTCGCGCTACTCGGGAAAGCCGAAGAACTGTGTCGTATTCAAAGGGAACCATCTACGGCGCTAACAGAGGGAAATGGTTCAAATTCTCGATGATTGGACCTGAAGGCTTGGAGAGAAATGAAGTTGCGGGAAATCGCCTGTTCTCCGGCATGCTCAACAAGCTCATCGGCGGTTTGCCTTGTTCCTTGGCCTCTCAGCTTGATTGACCGCCTAGCGACTCCTCTGTCGCTTTGTTCACGGCTTCGCCCCTGGCGTGATGCAGCAATGAGACGCCCGACCTTTCCACATGCGGACTGTTTCGTTTCCCAGCCCATCGCGGTGTGCGACGAGAAAGCAGTGTTCCAAAAGGCCATTGGCTCTCCCGCACTGCACCCTAAGCCTCCACCACCGCATGCAGTAAGGGGAGCTGGGGGCGGCGACGATGTGGATGTCTCATCGACGCGGTGCAGGGACGACAACCGGGAAAGCAGGACAGGAACCTGCGGCCTCCCGCGCCCCGTAAGCCTACTGTGGATGTCGAGCGTCAGGTCTGAGGCGACGCGCAGGCGATTCTGGAGTTGGAGGCTGAAACCTGGATCACACTGGTGGTGGAGGCGAGGGCGAGGTAAGGCGAATGGCGAGGGTGAATGTCAGGGCGGCCAATGACGTGGCTGGGGGCGATAACGATAACGGACCTCCCAAGTCAACTGGTCACCTGCCCCGTCTGCTCCACCTCTCGCGACATGGCTGCAGCTAACCCACCCCCATCACTCGCCGTCACACACAAACACCCAACTAGAGCCCTTCCAGAGTGGCGGCAGTTCAGCAACACCCGTGCTCAGGATCGTCCCGCACCCGGCCCGTCATTCTCCTGGACAGCAGAGGTGCCACGTTGCAGCGCGCAGGTACGCTCTGAAAGCGCACCAGAGTGGCATGAAAGCGTCTCAAAGGGGCCCGCGGGTGGCTATAAGACCCGTCCGTCGTCCGCGCAGCAGCTGCCCGCCGTCTGCTCGCTGTCCTGCCGCCGCCGCGGCCCTGCGGTGCGCCAAAAGATGAGTCGATCAGCTGGAGCGGGCGTGGTCACATGGGCCTGTAAGCCACCCCTCTGCGAACTTACGAATCAGTTCCTTTCCCACACACCACTAGACATGCTCCGCCTTGATTGGAGCGCGCATCCGCAATACAAGGTACCCGGTAGGAACCCTTTCTTGTTTTAGCTTCTCGCCATGCAGTCACATTGCTTTATTGGACTTCGGCTTCGACGCCGCGCTGCAGCGCCCGCTGCCAGGCATGCCGAACCGCCCAGTCTTCACATGAGATCATTCCCAGCGCCCCAACTGCCCCGAGCTGCTGCTTCTTATCGATAACCTGTCTGTCCCTGTCTGTCCCTGCTTGAAACACGTCTCTGCTCTGCTCTGTATCTATTGGCCTGTTCTGCGCATCAATAAGTACCTCCGCGCATCCGCCTGTCTTGCGGAGACCCGGTATCGCGGGCATCGCCGGTTTTCGGTCTCCTCATACCACCAGTCACCACACCTTCAAACCCACATTCTGGACTTGTTACCTGGGCGCATAGCGATCTGAGACTTGTCCCAGGATCGCTATGTGCTGGTGCTTCCCTTTTGGCCTGTCGAGCAACAAGAAGCGCAAGAGTACGTCGTCGGCGGAGAAAAAGAGACGGGAGAGGCCGGCCTCTGAATCGCTGCATGGAAATGGAGTGCCGGTTGTCGCCGAGGTGCAAGAGAAGCGCAGATCGAAGGAGACGCCTCGGAAGAGAAGGTCGGGGGAAACTGTGACTCCGCGCTCGCCGCGCCGGGAGAGAGAAGAGTATCGTCCTCGACAGCAATCCCAGCACCGTGATGTGTACAGGAGCAGCGATCAGTACAGGCCGCCAGTGAATGTACAGGTCCAGGTGCCCAACATGTGGCATCGCACCGTGGAGCCAGACAGCGCCAACTCGTCCCAGGAGACGCTGTTGAACCCGCGCCCGCATCGAAGCCCGCACCAGAGGCAGGCGCATCCAAAGCGCACATCGCAGACCACGTTGCGAGGTCGCGGGGCCAAGCGCGACCCTCCCCGCCACTCCAAGTCCAAGAAATCATCTCGACACGAAAACTCTAGAGGTTGGTCGTTCTTTGCGCCCGCTCCGCCAAAGACTCCATCGAGACGGGAGCATCACTACCAGACGCTGGAGACTTCGCCGCGGAGCCACCGTTCGTCTCGGTCCCAGCAACCCACCCGCCAGTACCAGGAACTACCTGAATCTCCTCCGTCTCAGAGCCGCCACCACCGTTCACGTCAGCACCAGCGCGCACCACCATCCACGCGCACAACCCGCTCGCGTACGCCCAACACAGCCGCTCGTCGCGCGCCTGACCGGCGCTTTGCCGTCCTCGCCGCAACCAACCAAGCTCTTGAGGACCTGCGCCGCGAAGCTTTTGCCCAACCATCGCCGCCGCCTCGACGAGAGCGCTTGCAACGTTATCAGGGAGTGTCTATTCCGACTTCGACCATTCCCTTCAACTGGGACTGCATGACCAGTTCGCAGACTTCAGCGGGGCACGGCGAATCGAGCACGAGACCTAGGCGTTCGAGGCGATGATGTGACGTTGGATTGATGTTCAAGGTCTTTCCCCGGCTGACAATTGCTCCGTTCAGCTTACCCTCACGTGTGCTGTTCCCGGAACCAGGTCCGGCAGTCCTAAGACCTACATTCGGGATAGTGCATACGGTTCATTTTTCCGCATTGGTCGTCGGTATAGGTGCATGTACACATCATCAGTTGAATTTCTCATTGGTAGGATACCCGCATATTGGACGTTTTGGGAGTTTCGTTTGGCTTTTGCCTTTTCTCGTCGTCTTTCTATATACCCCTTGCATTAATACCTTTCTCATCACGCATATGGATCTTTACGGCGCTGGCTGGAGTTTATTGAGGATGAATTGAGTTTGCGCATCATTTGCATTGAGATCGTCTATGAATTCATTTACACCTCCATCTACGGCGATTTGAGAACTGGTCCCTAGCTTGCTTGAATAATATCTGACGATAGGCTGGAGTATGTTACCCTCTTCCCCAATGGACAATTGAGATGATCTTTTGTTCACAAGGCGTCTTGGGCACCACTGCCATGTCGATGAATTGCAAGTCACGTGCGCGCTTGGTCCAACAAAACGACTTACACATCTTGATTGGCTGGGCTCTCGGACCGACAGCCACCTCACAACATTTTAGCTGGAGATGTAAAGCAACACTTTGCCAATTGGTCACTCGAACTACGTCTTAGATCAACTCCATCCCCTTTACATGCACTTCGAAATCAACCCTTCGTCGTGCCCCCATCTTCCCTCCTCCCTCCCTCCCGCAACACACGCCATCTGACAACCTGTCCACGAACCAAAATCAATCCCGTCTATCCCCGCATCAGCACTTCCCACTCCGCCCGCACATAACTAACCCCATCTCGACCCCCGAGCTGCGAACAAACTACCGCAGGATGTCCCTCGCAGGGCACAAAAACTCGCATGCTTCTCGTGGGCCGCTAGAGCCACATCGAAGTATGCATGTGTGCTCGCTGCAGTCCGTCCATCGGCATTCGGCGTCGCGCTGGGGGTGTTGCTGCTGAGTGTGCGGTCGGCATGCGGAGACTGTGGCTATGGCTGACACGGGCGTGTGTTGCGTGTAGCGGGGCGTTGCGATGGTGGGTCGCTGGGTTTTGGTCTGGTTGGGCCGGGCGGCGATGGATGGATGGCGTGTGCATGGCGCAGTTTTCGGAGTCTTCAACGCGTGTCGGATTTGTTTGCGGATGTGGGCGGGGATGAGGGGTTGGGGACCGCGGGGGG
>MU002399.1:0-17073 GCA_010093585.1 Melanomma pulvis-pyrius CBS 109.77
AGGATCCATAGTAAATAAGGTGGTGTTGAAGGAAATCGCGATAAGATGTTTGTGACGCGTGTTGGCGCAAGTGCGGCAAAACCCTATGTGCGGCACATCCATATAGCCGAGCTTAGGCCAGGCACGAAACTCCACCAATCAGAAAGCTCAGAAGCCGACGAAACATTATAAAAAACTACAAGGGTCTTGAATTCTAGTGACGTGAGCTAAACTTCCAACCCTGAGTTTGTAGTCATTAGTTACATCCCGATTCAATTCATTCTGGGCAGCAGAAGGTCCCTCGATTACAGTATGACCTCGCGTAACGGAACACCGGCACATGCCGGCCAAGTGCATCCTGTGAGGGTTTCGACATACACATGTATTGGAAAAAGACGGTGGGATCTCATCGTTCGTGAGACAGTTCCATGGGATGGTGGTTCTACTACCATACGAGTATGTCGTTGATATATTATTGGTAGACATGATCAATTCAAGTTTGTAGCGTAACTTTCCATTTATTTTTGTTGTTATTCATTCCTTTTTCATCTTGTGGTTCCGTGCATGGTATTCCCCTTTCTTCATATAACCTGCATATGCATCTCATTCGGCGATCCTAGTAAATTGTCCTTCCTCGGCTGCCACCCAAAAGCATTCTCCAAATCTACCCCAACAACCTGAGCAGGCCACTCAATTAGGTGCCAGTTCTCGGGCCCTAATGCCATCCCCACAGCCGTGATCATGTTCGCCCCAAGGCCTTCGAGCCACCAAACATTCCGCACCCTCCCAGACAGCACAGCATAATGTGCCACTATCACCAGCGCCTCGCGATTCCTAGTCTCAATAAGGGTCATCATTTCTCTCGATATCCGCGCGACCCACACAAAAATAGCGCCTCTATCTTTCAGACTACCAACCGTAGTGTCGTCGTACGAGTACGGAATCGCAGTCACGGGTGGGAACTTGCTGCTTGGGACCGTCAGCTGTGATACCAGGGCGAAGGTGTCGCGGAGATGGCGCAGTGATTCGGAAAGGACGTCAAAATGGGGTTCGTAGTCTTGTCCCGGCCGTATCCAGAGAGACTCTATCCGGCACAGGATCTCGTCTTCATTCATGGCTTGTTTGCCGGCTGGTATGTTTTTCCGGGGCCACCAGCGCCGCGAGCAGACTGGTGACATTTTCCCTCGGGTTACCCATTGCCAACCAGGTATTAGAACAGTAAGGGCGCCACGCAGGCCCCAGAACGTCTTCATGATGCAGTTCATCATTCTATCTACCTCTATCGCGGGTGGGACACGCGTTCCGAACGGAATAGATTCCCGAATTTCTTCGATGTCTAGAGCAGAGGTCCGGAAGAAGTACACAGCAGTAAGGGTTACACAGGCAAACAAAGCTGCGGCGTTTTCCTTGTTTACGTTTTCAAGCCCGGCACGGTAGCCTACGAGTGCCTTGTTCATCTGGGCGGCAGCAACAGCCATCATTGCCTTCTTCTCCTCCCTACTCTCATGTAGTCGATTTAGATGTAAAGCGGCGACGGAAAGAACACAGTGGACGACATATTGATGATGAGATGCCAATTCAGGGACGTATAAGAGCCAGGCCGTTTTCCCGGGGTCGTCGGTTGCTAGCGTCAGGCTGGAGCTGTATTGGTAGTGTTGTAGCACGGATTGGAGGTGCGGACTTAGATGTTCTCGACTTGTTTGCCATAGGTCATCGGAGCGGAGGAATCGTGGGACACTGATTAACTCATCTAATGAGAAGGTTGGTGGCGAGTTCGACGAGCTAGACAGATTCGACGAAAAGGACGACCTCGATGAAGTTGGACTATGGCTGGACCGAAACACTTGCACCTGGTACGAAGATGGCGTTCTTGGAGTGGCAGTTACCTGAGTGCTAGTTGACGTTGAAGCGGCCAAGAGTTGTGAGGAGGGTACGAGTTGGAGGAAGCTGCAATCCAATTCTCGCTTTTGGCAGTTGGCACACACGGGATGTCTTCCATCGCACTATCTGAATGTCAGCGGCTACTCTCCAAGCTTTCTGGACATTGTAGGAATGGCCCTTTGGTGCGATAGTGCTCATTGAGAGAAACCCTAAAACTAATTTTAGGATTTAGGTACAGGAGAATACGAAGGCGTCTTTCTGAGGCCGCGTATCCAATACTCTGCCAGAGTCGGTTTGGACATTGGAGTTGAATTTCGTTTTGGTGCGCTCACGTGCTTATACGAGTGCAAAGGGCCGTGTTGGTCCGCCAGGATGGGACCTCGTATGCCCCCGGCAATTCCAAATTTGACTGATGAAATTGGTTAAACATACCTTTATCCTCCGTTTCTTGCATGGCCCGCAGCCAAGCCTCGTTTTGTTGTGGGTCTTCCTCGTCGCCATGAGAGCCGTGGGATGGGCTGTGTGAAGGAGCGCGGGACGAGCTGCAGCGCAACGGCACGGTAGGAATCTAGACGCCTTGTAAAACGCACCGTGAGAAATCGATCAACTGAAAAGGGGACTGTTGGAAAGCGATGCTCCCAAATGCAAACGCTCTGAGGCAGTGCAAAGTCGCAGTTCGTCAACGAATGGCTGACCCTGCGTCGCTCCTGCTCTAGGCCGAATTAGGAAAGTCTCGTTCCGCGGGTCCTGCGATTGGCTAAGCGCGGGCTTGCGCAAGTTTACCATCTCGTATGCACCTCGAGCGTCCTCGATCGACGGGCGGCGACGCATGCCTCGACTAGTTTCGTAGCGACTAGGTTCCTAGCGACTAGGTTCCTAGTCGTTGTCCGAATTCTCCTCGGACGAACCATAGAGGTAAATGCCTGGGTAGATATGATATAAGACCACTCCAATCTCCTCTAGTCAGCAGTATCCTCATCTTAACAAGCCCTCATCTCCTCTCTAAAGTCTTCTAAGTATCCTCAGTTTCCATTCGATATCACTCTCGCTCCATTCAGACCCGGACTCCAAAAAAATCAGAACCGTAAAGTGTCGTCCCTTCACGGCAGGAAATTCCCTCTAGAAGAAACAATAACACTTTGTACGGCTACTTCCTGGAACTGCTTGTAGAACCCTCATCGAATACTAACTCAACCATAGGACCTGTTCAAACCTTCATTATGCCTGATCAAGATATCAACTTCTATGACTACCATCCGTCTATGGCAGCGGCGGCCATCTTCACCGTCCTCTTCGCCATTTCCACGGTTTTACACTGCGTCCAATCCATTCAAAAGCGCGCCTGGTTCATGACGCCTTTCATCATCGGCGGATTCTTCGAGACAGTTGGATACATCGGCCGCATATCGTCCTCTAACGATCCGCACGCGCGAACCCCCTTTATCCTGCAGACGCTCCTCATCCTGCTTGCCCCGGCGCTATTCGCAGCCTCGATATACATGGTGAGTCTATTGCTATGTT
This sequence comes from Melanomma pulvis-pyrius CBS 109.77, assembly GCA_010093585.1. Lineage (NCBI taxonomy): Eukaryota > Fungi > Ascomycota > Dothideomycetes > Pleosporales > Melanommataceae > Melanomma > Melanomma pulvis-pyrius. The sequence goes on from MU002399.1 coordinate 3,382, forward strand.
TGCACGACCAAGTTGAATTCAACTGACAAGACCGAAGGTCCTTGGCCGCATTATCCTCCTTACCGATGGCGAATCATACTCGCTCATCCGCCGCACCTGGCTCACTAAGATCTTCGTCGCCAGCGATGTTCTCAGCTTCCTTCTGCAGTGCGGCGGCGGTGGAATCATGGCATCCAACCAAACCGACCCCTCGAAGGTCAAGCTTGGCCAGAACATCATTCTCGTCGGTCTCTTCGCACAACTCGCCGTCTTCGCCTTCTTCGTCGTCGTCGCATGTTTGTTTCAAATCCGGGGCCGCGCGCACTTCCAGACTCTCCCCGCCAGCGTGGCCTGGAGGAAGCATCTCCATGTGCTCTACGCCACCTCGATCCTCATCCTCATCCGATCCTTGTTTAGGATCATTGAGTACATCATGGGAAATGATAGTTACCTGTTGAGGCACGAAGTGTTTGTGTACGTGTTCGACGCTCTACTCATGCTGCTTGCCATGATTATGGTGAACTTGGTCCACCCGGGAGATATCGCGACCATGTTGAAGAAGAAGAGTCATGTGGGAAATGGGTTTGAGTTGCGTGATTCGGAGTTGATTTCAAAGAGATGAAGAAGTCGAAGTCGCGATTCAAATCTCACGCCCCAAATCTCACGCCCATGTTTGAGGAAGTCGAGCATTGTGCGGCTTGAGACCAGTTAGGCAAGTACAAGACGACAAGTAGCAAAAGGTTCTTGGGGGGCGGATTTCGCAGGTTGCAATTTGGGAATAGACAGTCATCGGAGTGTTGGGGCTAAGACTAAGGGCAACTTTCTATTGGGGTTACGGCTCTCATTTTCTCATATGTTGGGTATCATATTAAGCAAGTTATGATTTAGATACAACCGTCAAGATACACGATACCACTATAGACTATCATTGTATCTTTCCCGCTTCAAGTTGTGATTCTGGATCTACACAACACATATAGTCTCCGGATACTCTCCGGGCAAGTAGAACGAATTCAATCGCAAGTTATCCACATTCAAGTCATCCCCTATTATCATCCATCCAAGCTAGCCCCCACTATGAGAACAGCCTTACCCGTTCCTGTCAGCCACAAGCGATCCTCCGTCCCTCCGACCCTCCCCCCTTCCATCAATGCAATCAGCACAGCCATGCCACTCCGCCCCAAAGCATTCGTCACCTCCCCGTAAACCCCAATCCTTCCAACTCTAATTGCTGCCCCCTGCCAAGACCGAAAGCAAAGGCTTAATCAAACACCGTTGAACCCTGTAGTCTCAAGTCCTTCCTTTAACGCTGTGTCGCCCTGAAACAGCTTTGTAAACAAACACTGTAATCCGTCGAATAGTCTCATACTGCGGGTGCGGATGCCTAAACAACTTTCTACTATAGCCTTGAAACAGCACTTGGTATCATTGGGCCCGATAGGATGGATTTGAACACTGTTCGCGCTGCGATTTGTCGATCAGCAGATAGTGGGCATCATATAGTGAGCTACGAAGCAGAACCTACTAACTTTATCACTGTCAGTTTCCTAACAATACACCAATATAGAGCACACAAGAACGGCTAAACTAAACATCCATTCAAACCCAACAGAAGACACTTGAACTCCAAAATTACTGCAGCAAAACGTCGAAATACACACTGGAATCGATCTAATCCCATGTCCACCCACTCATAACACCCCTTCCCAAAACCCTCTATCCATCCACACCATCAAACCAAGCATGATCCAAAGCCTCGCGCGCCGTCCTCTCGCCTCCCAGGGTCCAGATTCATCAACCCCAACACAAGATCCCATTGGAAACGTTCTAAACTTTCATTTCGTGCAAGCGCGAAGAAGCTGCTGCTCGTTCCAAGGTCGATATTGTGTGTGGCCAAGGACGTCGCAGTGCGCTTCAGCGTTAAGCCCTGAAAACATTCCGAGGTCGGTAACTTTGCCTTGCCGAGATCGTTCACACGCTACGAGCTAATCGGATGGTGAAAACCGAAATCACAGACACATGGAAACACGTAATCCGATGCGCCATCCAATTGTTCTCCAAAAACAGAAAATCAAGGTATCTGTAAAAAAGGGAAACTGTAACCTGCATCTAACAAAAAGAAGAGTCGCCCGATCCAGAAAGCATAAATGGCAAAGGAAATTGTCACCCGTTCACACTCATACAGTCATTATACACGCATAGCAGGATAAGCCATTACACGAAGCCTTCATGGGCTTTTCTTGGAGGTAGCCTCTGAGTCTTCAGGACGCGGAAACATAGTCAGGCGCATTCGACGATCGTGGCGAGATTGGCGGGGGACGCCCAGTGTGGACCAAGTAGTTTGACTCCGCGTTACAGTACGCTCAGGCGAAGGCGTGGTATTTGTTGTAATCTGAAGTGTCGGCGACTTCTCCTGCATCTTGGCCGGCTTATCTGGCGGGTGGCTTAACGCGCTCAAGCTTGGTCTCAACCTATGCGAAGATGCGTCGCTCGAAGGTCTTCCAATTTTGTTCGTTTCAATCGAATCAACCTCGCTAACCGACCCGAGATTCGATCTGGCTGGTGAGACCGAGAACCGTCGCGACGGCCTCTCTGACATGGTGGAGCTGCGACAAGATCGGACTCGTGCTAGCCTCGGGACCTGAATGCCGGCATCGAATGGAGCAACGCCTGGGTGAAGATCTGCTCCAATTACGGCTGTACAAAAGTGCTCGCTGTCTTTCCGTTTCCAATCCGCATTGGATTCGAGATCGATACCAACTTCTGATGTCTTGACTGCGTGTATCATCCACTCAATCCTTCCGTCGGGTAGATAGAGTTCTTCCAGTCGAGCCTTGCTGCGTTTGAGGAAGATGGCATACCGGACCGAGTTCCAAGCTGTCAGCAGGGTAAGAATGATCAGAACGACCAGGAAGATCACGGAGAGCTCGACTGTCTGTACTTTGACACTCAATGTGCGAGGAGCGGGGTTGCTGTGGAGAGTATTTACGGATGCCATGTAGATTTGGTAGAATTGCAAGAGTTCCCTGGATGATGGCAAAGTGACGGGCTGTTTCTTCACCGCATCACCAAAGAACGGTGCCATGTAATAGGTCGTGAAGCCTTTTGCGATAGACCCGGTATCGTTGGTCCAAGGCCAAGGGATCTGGTCTGGATTTTGAACAAAGGCTTTGCGTGTGATCGTGCAGTCTGCTCTCGAGTAGCTTGCATGGCCTATCGGGCCGGTAGGTTTCCAGTTCTGCCCGCCATCTACTCCACCAGTGTCGTCGAATGACACTTTGAAGTCACTCGCATGTAAAAGCGAAATTGAGAGATCTAGCGTCTCATTGTTGTGATGCATGCGATCATCAATCTCGGGATCAGATTGAATGAGCGTCACGAAGATCGCCTCTCGCATTTGGTTAGATTGGGACCAGTCTACAAAGCTGTCGAAGTCGGATGTCACTCTGTACTTCGAGGATTCGAGCCAAGCCGGATTATAAGACTCTCGATACAATGAGAATGCGTCGACTGGGTGGTAGAAGTCATGGTTGCCGGAGCCGGTAACGTTGCTCAAGACGACATCGTCTACGTAGGTGCACTTGATCGTCCATGTTGGGTCCCATTCACTAGCGACGTATATCCATGGCGGCGTAGTCAATGGTGGCAAGAAGTCCAAAAGCTGACTATCTGGAAAGCCTGCGTTGATCAGACTGTGAGCTGTATCGTTCCACAAAACTTCCTCGAAAAGCGCATTTCCAAAGTATCCTCCACCTCGAACAGCCGGCAGCACTTGGAGCTGCTTGTGTGTGACTGTGAGACCATTCTTAAGAGAGACTTTGGCGATGGGACCGGCTAGAGCGCAAGTGAGGGTGACAACGACAACGACTATGAGCTGGAGAAGAAGATGCCAGTTCTTTCTTGCAAAGATTTGTCGTCGAAGGACCACCATAGCGTCCCATCCCTCTCCAAGGCTAGCTATGGAGAACAGCTTGTGAAGGGGGACACCGGTATTCTTGCGTAGAACGCTGTTGCATCCTCGCCTCCACCAGAATCTGGTGAAAGCCCAAAGTCCTATTGTCCCAAGAGCCGATATGATGACGTTGAGCGAAGCTTGTAGGCTGGAAAGGTCCCAACGCGTGGAAATAACAATCCATAGCGCAGCCATGACTACGAGTCTATTCAAAGGTCAGATGGAGCGAAAACTTCAAGAATTGATGTACACACCGTAGTAGCTTGATCTGGGCACTAAACTAAGTATGAACGGAGCAATTGGTTAGTAAGAGAAGTAGTCTGCAAGTAGAGCTGCACACTGCGATATAAATACAAGGAACTCGACGGAGGAATGTTACAAATAGACATGGTGGTCGAAGCGCAAGGTTAATCATCATGGGAGTGCATTAAGCTGTGGAACATGAGAAGGTGGCATTGCCTTCTCGGTGAGCAACATAGAAGGGAATCAAGAGACAGCATCGACGTGACGGCGGCCAACAAGATTGCGATGAATATATGATCGATTAAGAGCATACGGATGTGCGCTTCTTCTATTGGTTGCCTTGTGAAGTCGCAATATAAGCCCTGGCCTTGTGCCTGCACATGCTGCAGTCTGCCATACTGTGATAGATTTTCAGTTGTGGCTGCGCAGTGTTGGTTAGCAAATGCCCGGTCTTCTCACCTGATTGTTGTTGAGGTTGTGTTCTGGAAGGCCGGTTCGTGTCCAGTACAGTAGTGCCACAAGAATATACAGCCCCCCATGAACGGTCTGCTAGCGTGTGATGAGATGTGATTCAAGCTATTCTCAATCATTTATTGGTTAGAAACCTTGCAAGAGGCTCTTGCACACCCTACGAGAACATCGCTCACTTCTAGAACTAGGAAATAGAGCCCTGTTTAGCTTGTTTTACCCTTGAACATGGCTGTTTTTACCCTTGAGTATGGCTTTGTAGATGTCTATCTACTGGTTCAAAAAGGCGCTAGCAGACCATTCATGGGGGTGGGGGGGGGGGGGGCTGTAGCACATTTCGCAGGCATCGAGCGTCTGTGCACGCCATCAATCTTTCCTCTCAGCCCGTACACCGTGTCAAGACATCGTTTTCGAAAGTCTTTTACACGATAGGGTGTTTGGGATGAGTACTTGCACCTGAGCACCTGAGCATGGAACGCGACACATTTCTCCGCCCACATGGTCGTGTCAGCCTGACGTCGGCGCGACAGTCGAGTCCTGCAGATCCCAGAGCGCGACCACAATTCCGACACATCTTCGTCTGCATCTTTATGCTCAAGCTGCTCACGCAATTCATTTTCGCTCTGCTAGAGCTCCCTCTTGTTCGCCTTGCCGAAGACCTCGTCTGCCACAGCCTTCTGGGCGTTGACCATGACAACAATGGCGAATCACGTTGCAAATCCGAGTCGGTACAAGACGCGACCGCACAAATTATTGGGTTGAAGACGACCTTTGATGCATTGCCATGTAGGCATTTGTTCAGCTCTGTCCGGAACCAACAACTAATAAGTTCTCCAAGGCGTCCTGACTGCGTGGCTTTATGGACAGATGTCCGACTTGTGGGGTAGGAAAACAGTCATGTTTGTATCGAACACCGGCCAGTTCATGACTTTGTGCTCGATTATCTTCGTCGGTCAGGTGTACAACAGATATCCCTTAGCGCCAGCATGCTCACCAATTCTCAGGCTTCTTCATGCGCTTCACGCCCGCTAAGCTACTATGGCTCCCGTCTGCGTGGCTACTAGCTGGCGGAGGCATGAGAGTCGAGATGGCTATGCAGTATACTGCACTTTGCGACGTCGTTTCATGGGAACAAAGGTAGATGTTCCTTATTCAGGCTGGTCTGCTACCTGAACAGTATTGACCTCATCACAGAACTAGGCTACTGTCTTTTCTCCACGCTTCTGACGGGATAGGAGCACTCCTCGGCTATGTGCTTAGCTCTTGTTTCATGCAATATTCGCTTCGGTGGCCTTTCGGCATCGCCTTTGTCACCTTCATTGCAAAGTTCTTTATACTTCGATACACTCCAGAAACAGCGCCTTGTTACAACGAATTGAGCAACGACATAATAAGCCTTGATGAGTATACCTCATCTGACGTAGGGACCGATGGCACCGTACCTCAGCAAATGCAGCAAATCTCATCATACTCCCTCACTAGCAATCGCTTTTCGACCATCAACTGGCAATGGGGAGCTTGCCAAACTCAGATACGTAAATTTCGAGACCTTGTCAACATCCGCGGTGTCAATGTGGTGTTTACGAGCTTCGCGATCAAACGCGTTGCTTTCGCCAGCCTTGCATTCGTGTTTCAATACGCTTCGGAGATTCTGGAACAAGATCTCTCCAAAACGTATTTGATCAGAGTATTCCACCAATTCAGTGTCGCTATCCTCTTCATATGCCTACTACCCTTGCTCACGCGTAATCTACTCAGCCCGGCAAAGGATGTTTGGGTTATCAGAGTGAGCCTGACCACACTAATGATCGGGTTCTACGTTGTTTGGAACGGTCGCAGTCTCTCGGGTTTTGCTCTTGGTACGCCAAAGCCTCACTACGGACGTCATCTACTTACTTCTTTCTAGGTTTGGGCATCTGTGGCCTGGGCGAAGGACTTGAAGTAGGGTTACAATCTCTAGGATCGTACCTTGTAGGCGATGTAGATCAGGCTGCATTCTTCTCCATTGCGAGCATGTTGGGTGTCATTGGAGAGCTTGTTGGAGGACCACTCATGGCTAGTGCCTATACAATCCGAGACAACCATCATCGTCCTCTAGGGTATTGCTTTTTACTTTCGACAGTAAGTGTAGATCCCTAGTAGAGGTTATGCAGCTGACACAGGAAGGGCGTTTTCGGGTGCGTATTTGCCAGCAGTTATCTGCTCAAGACGTCCCGTGTCTAATCTGCTGCCAATGTACATCAATCATGTTCAAAAGGCCGAGGACGCGATACATGTCTATGAGCGCGTGGCTTGCAACATGGCCTCAGCTCAAAGCAACTTCGTAAATCAATATGCATGTTTGCCTTCTTTAGATTGCTTGTAACTTTACACCCAGCAAATGAACATGCAGTTACGGGGAGTTTGATGCGGCCAGGCTGCGATAGGTCTCTGGCCCTTCAAGACCCTGCAAATATTCTGCACGCGTCATTGGAGCCCCCTCCATGCCAAGTTATTGTATATGCCCCTATTATGAACTGTCTACATCCGGCGAAAGATGGCACGAAACTACTGGTTGCCTGATTGCCTCATTCACAGATCCACAAATCACAACATAGAGCCAACCACCCTAGACATACCGGTCAAAAGTTCCATTGCTTATGGTGTGCATACTACGATAAGGGCACTGCATTTGAGTGCGAGCATCCAACAGCCTAACCTCGCCTCAACAGTTATCTTGCATTGTTCGCTGCCTTGCAAAGCCCCGTCCTCATTCCTTCGCCCATCAGCACAGCGTCACAGAAGTCGCTTGCGAACAGATATCTCTCTCAAGTAAATTTCAGGTAGGTACGACATATCTTGGGCGGCCCACCAGCTTACTTTTAAGTCAAACACAACCGTCGATATGCCTGGTGTTACCGCGAACGATAAAGTCCAGCCTTGGAGAGCACATTGGCCTCCTACAACTCCAGTCGACACCCGCTTCATGTCGGGCTTGAAGAAAGGCGACCTCTTGACAATCGATGGCGGAGGCGGGAACTCGGGGGGATTTGGTTACAATGACAAAGGAGAGGGTATTGCTCCACCGAAGGAGCCCGAAGAGGAGAAGAAATAAGGACGTTCATGTGCTATACTGCGACTGAAGTTCTTGGAACCGTATTGTAGCTACGCGAAATTGTGCGCGTAGAGAAACACTCGTTCACGACATGTTCACTTGAAATTGATGAATACTCTGATCTCAACGCTCACCCGTGGTGCCGCATCCTCATCCGCGCATGGGTTGAGAAACCCAGAATGTGGAACGCCTGCTTTGTGATCAACTCTCGTGTTGTTTGCTCAAGTATTGCACGAATTCTTACCTCTGCCAGATCGGGCTCGCGAGTCCATTTGCTGAAACACCACTATCTCATCATCCTGGAGATTGGCATAGTAATACCACTTATGCTTGTCGCTGTAGTACACCCTCAAGTTCTCATTGAACCTGTTGTCGAATACAAGATCTTGACTGACTACATCTTTCTCATAGTCTACCGTGCGCACATCACACAGTGCCAGTGGCCAATCATCTCCAGGTCCCTGGAGGGATTTCCACAGGCTTTTCGTGTTAGCACGGTGTTGCTACGTGTGGTATCTGTACTTACTTCACTACAAGAAGATTGGGATACCGATCTGCGGAGTCTTTGAAGACAGCTCGGCCGGTCAAGGCTGCAGATTCCGACGTGAAGTCGATGTGCACGAGGGTGGTTGGCAAAAGGTTCTTGTACGGCTCGCCGGTATGGTACGGAAATTGTTGGGTCCGCTTTCGAATCTGGTATCTGTCAGAAATGTTGTACACCCAACACCATTGCGGAGATGAGCAGTACCTGATGCTCCAAGACTTCAATGGCGCATGCATCTGGGTACATCTCCTTCAACAAGTCCTTCACTTCTGTGTAAAACACGTCTTCAACTTTGGCCGAGTCATCGAAATCGGCCATCTTTAAAACAGACTGCAGCTTTCTTGTCGCGAATCCGCATGTATCGAAGGATGGAGGCGCCTTCATTTTCCTGATGTTCTGGATGGAAATGGTATTGAGCTCATTCTTTGCGTTTGTCCTTGGAAATGTGCCTCCGGTGTCGTAATTCATTGTATATAGCTTCTCGAGCTCATGGGTTGGTTCGTACTTGAGATATGCAACATCAGCCTGGATGGCGTTATCATTGTGGCCGACATTGGAAGTAGCGTGGTGATTATTGAGAGAAAGGCTTGTAGGGTTTACAGTCTTAGTAAGAGTTTCGGTTGTAGACATGATTGCAGGATGAAATTGTTTGTAAAGAAGGAGTAAAGGAGCGGGCCTGCTCTAGGAGCCCCGCGACACAAGTTATATAGACACTCCAACCATGGCTGCGCTAATCCATATCTGGCCACGGAGTAAACGATCTACCTGGCGTTCTCTCTCAGCCTACACTTTAAGTGACTCTTCGTGATCGCACAAAATTCGTTGATCTGAGTATAGATAGCCTGTTCAATAGCTCGCCAACACATCACGCAGCTCCGTGGTCGGCTCAATGATGAGTTTACCACGATCTCGTACCCGCGTTCTTTGCTCATAAGCATATGCTAGCCCGATGAGCTTCGCCTCCGAAAACCTCGCGCCCATGAAGCTGATACCAAATCTGTTCATGATATCTTAGTGGTGATGTCTTGAAAGCCAAAAGCATACTTACGGTATCCCAGGTGCCACGAAAGGCATGCCTCGATCGTTCTTCACCACCGTCGTGTCGGCCGCGTAGAAACCTAAAGGCACACTAATGACTGGTGCGCCCGCTCCAGCGGCGAAGATTGGAGACCCATTCGCTGGCATGATGATAGCATCAAGGTTGTCGCGTTCAATAGCACCTAAAAGACCGCCTTCGCCACCGTAATACAAGAGCTCCATATAGGCTTCCCAAAATCGTGGGTCGGTGTTATTCCAACGCTGCTCGAAAAGAGCATCGTCCCAGACTTTCGTGTCTCTGTTCGGGTAGTCTTCGAGACCAAAGCTTTGAGTAAACTGACGCACGTCCTCGAGTGAAGTGACGTTTTCTGGATTTTCGACGAGCTGATTAAAGTAACGCGATAGACCCACAATGAAGTCCGCATTTGTGACTAGGCCTTCCACAGTAGAGTTCAAGAGCTCAGCCGCTGCCGTAAAGTCTGAATTTTCTACAATGACAGCACCAGCATCTCGCATGATAGACACGGCTTTGTCGAAGATCTGGACTTGAGGCCCATAGGTGCTGATCTGGGTGGCGCGGAGCGCCATAGCACTGCGTGGAATGCCGATCCGCGCTCCGGCAAGGGCGTAATAATTGCACGCTGCAACATAGTCCGGTATCACCCCATGATTAGGGATGGCGGAGGTGTAATTATCCTTTGCATCAAAACCAGCGATAGCCTGTAGTATGATCGCCCCATCCTTCACGTTTGTTGAAATAGGCCCAACAGTGTCAAGATGCTCGCTGATGGGAATGACCAGACTTCGCGATGTTAATCCAACAGCTGCATTACGTTAGCATACATATTTGTCAAATGAACATTGCTAATACTCGGCTTAATTCCAACAACATTGCCCCATGAGGAAGGCAATACTATAGACCCATCTGTTTCCGTCCCAATGCTACCTGCGGCAAGACCGAGTGATGATGCGACTGCACTTCCACTTGAGCTTCCATTCGGATCCTGATCACGGTAGTACGCGCCATACGTTTGTCCGCCCAGAGCTGACCATCCTGATGTCGAGTTGCTGGACCGATAATACGCCCACTGGCTTAAGTTCGTCTTCCCAAGGAGGATTGCGCCAGCTTCTCGGAGCTTTCGCGCAATTGTCGAGTCCTCGGGGACGGTGCTTTTGAGCAGTGCGTAAGAACCAGCTGATCCAGATTAGCTGACTAGAGCAGTTAAACCCAAATGCAACGCACATGTTGTGTTCATTCCATCCTTTGTCGCAATATTGTTCTTGATGAGTATCGGAATACCATGCAATGGTCTAGGATGCACATTCCATTCAGTCATCTTAAGACAATTGCATTGGTCAAAGCACCTACCCTCGAATCTGTCCATCCGCTCTTTCTGCATCAAGCTGAGCAGCCAAGTCTAAAGCATCACAGTTGACCTCGATGACAGCATGAAGAGCGCTGTTGACTTCGTGAATCCTTCTGATATATGCCTATGATTATTCCATCAGCCATGGAGGCTATACAACAGATACAAGGTGCGTTCATCTTACCTCCACCAGGTCGACGCTCGTGAACTGTTTTGATTGGAGTCCTTTGACGAGCGCACTGATAGTCGCGTTTATTAGTGGAGGAAGTTCCGGCTGAGATGCTGCAGCACATTCTGTTAGCTACTTTGTGGTACATGGGGCGTGGTACATACGAGTGCAAGGAGTAATTGGTCGCGCAGCAGCGAAGCTTGCGAACAAACCGATAACTGGGGCGAATACAACCCATCTTCCTAGTCCCATAGCGTCTTTTAGTCCCGTTCAAGGTGACTAGGCAGCCCGATAGTGGTCTTTCGTCGCCAAAGATGACGGTCGAACTGGCACAGTTTAAGGTGGTGCACTGGGGCACTTCGTGCGGTAGGTTTAGTGTAATAAGTTGTAGATGGCCGGGTGGTGGGTAGACTAGTGCATCAGCCGTGTGCAAGTGAAGGTGCCGGTGATGAGTGAAGGCACGTCACCTGGCCTGGGTCACCCTTCGCATCTGTTTAGGTACACGGACCAACCAAATTTCACGTGCCGCGCTTTGGTCAATCTGCCCGGAGCGTCTGAGGGAATTTGGTTCGAGCTTTGGTGAGGCTCAGGCTACCTACTACCCGCCCCACTACTACAGGAGTGCAATTATTAAAACAATTATAGGAAGTATTTCTTCTACCTCTCTATATATATACTATATAGGGTTTCTTAGTATTGCTATTTAAAAAAAGGTGTTCTTAGCATAGGAGGGGGTAAAATCTTTAAAATCACACCTTTTTAAGCTTGTAGATTTACACCTAGAAGGGCAAAATTTAGGTGTTATAATGCTTATTTATATAGAATTTTATATATACTTTAACATCCTTATGCCTCTTTTTACGCGTTGTAGTAGAGATAATAGCTAGTAAAGGGAGGTAAAAGAGTTGGAACCAAATTACCTCAGACGCTCCGCGAACATAAAAGAAATGTGGCTCGTGCGTCCTAAGCCACACGTGACGCGGAGTGTCGGATTAATGAGAAAATCTAGGTACGCCTGTCACAGCGAAAGAGATCTCAAAGCAGCCTTGCGCTGTTAATCACATGAGTCATGACGCCAGTAGCAATACAGAACTAAATTTATAAATTCCCTTAACCCGTCAGGAAATGCATATGTACACACGTAATCTCGTCGACGCAGGCTTACGTGCCTCCAGGAGCATGGTACAAGACGCAACTTCGATGAAGGCATGCATCGTTTTGCATTCTGAGATCAGAGTGGCTACGTGCTATGCATGACTGTACTGTCACTGGAAGCACGAATACATAATAGTTTATTCTTCTGGACTCTTTACTCCTAATGTCACGGTCACCTGCATGATTTCAGAACATCGCGATGTACAATCTATGTGCTGAGCACTCCGAAAATCCGAGGAAGACTATGCGGTATATTTCACAGCTTTTCGCGGTACAACAAATCGAGGAAGCTAACCGCTGATTCTTTTTGGAGAACCAGAGACCATGTTCAGCCACTGAATGGCTGTGCAGCTTCATTGGATATTCCTCCAAAGATCCAACGCTCGATGTATGTTTTTCCACTGCTCCGCATTAGTACTTTAAGTAGACAACCTGCTCCTGCTCTTACACCATCAGCACATGACATCTCTCTCCATCCATAAGTTCCAACTTGGGCTTTGAGAATGCGTCATGGGCATGGAAAAGCTGTGAAAAAAGGCGGTAACGGAGAGTATATAGACCTGCTGGCGCCCCACAAAAAGGCGTCCGAGCGCCTTGAAGGCTGTGGTAAGTCTGGCAAGTACGGTATATGAGGTTGTCCCCGTCTTCGAGTACCTCTTAGGCGAACTCGAAACTCGCTACTAACGTGTTCCCGTATAAGGTAACTAGACGGAGCATACCCTTGAAGCCTAATCCACTATTCACAGCAAGACTCTCGATTTCCTGTTCCCCTTTTAACAATGAAGCCCCTTGCCCTCACCCTATCTCAACCCAATCGCTCCCTCTCACTCCTCAATATCCCCTCAACCTCGTCCTCTAAACTCTTCCGATACGGCCTCCACCCCAACACTCGCCTCGCCCTCTCCGCCCTCCCCCTACTATTAAGCCCCCAACTCACGGCCTCAAACCCCGCCAGCTCCTCCGCAGCCTCCCTCTCCAACCGCACCTCCTCAACGCCCTCATCCAAAAACCCCAACTCCACCGCCTTCTCCCCCATCAACCTCGCCACCCCAGCCCAGACATGCTCCCCATTCTCCACGAGATAGTACCCCTTCTCCGCGCCCCAGAGCTCTGGGTCGAGATTCCTCGCCACAGCCGCTTCGACGAGCAGGATGAAGACGTCGGCGAGATCCGCCACGTGAATGTTATTCCACTGCGCGGCTCCCGCGCCGATAATAGGGACCCGACGCTCCGCGAGGACGAACTTGGCAAGCTCGTACGCCTGTCTGCTGCGCGCGTTCGAGGGGCCCCGCCCCGGGCCGTAGATGGTGGGCGGGCACACAATCGCCGTCTTCACGGCGGCGGGGTTCTTCGCCCCGGCTTCCAACACCAACTGATCTACGTTCCGGTGGAAGGCCGAGGCCGGGAGATGCGTGAGCGAGGAGACGTCGGTCCAGTCGTTGTACTCCTTTTCGGTCCGCTCGCCCAGCCGCCCGTGCTGCATGTCCTCCCAGCAGAGGATCCCCGTGCCGCCAGTGTGCAGCCAGAAGCCCGGGCGCTGGGCCGTGTGGCCCGAGGCGAGGCCCGCGGCGATGGCTTGTGCAGCGGCTTCGTGGTCAGAGGCGTCGGCGGTGTCTGGGACAAATGTTAGAGATGTCTGGTTGGTTTTGCTGGCTGATGTGCGTGGAGGGGGAATGGAAAACG
>MU002400.1:0-16959 GCA_010093585.1 Melanomma pulvis-pyrius CBS 109.77
CCAGACTATCAAGACTAGACTGTCAACGCGCGCCAAGACCATACCATTAGTACCCTACCATCAACAACATACCATTGACGCCAGACTATCAAGACCAGACTGTCAACACGCGTCAAGACCATACCATCACTAGACCGTCAAGACCAGCAACACCACACCAAAAATATCACACAATCGACCTGGTCACCATGTCGGACGCGGAGAGTGAGCGACCGAAGCAGGAGCTTCAGGCCGTCACCATGCCGGACACGGAGAGTGAGCGACTGAAGCAAGAGCTTCAGGCCGTCACCCGCCGCTCCCAAACCCGATACTCTGAGATGGTCCTAGCAAACCGCCGCGCTGAGAAAGCAGAGCTGAGGATCCAGGAGATCGGATTTCTACTAGAGAATCAGACCAAGAAGACTATCAACGCCACGGGGCATTTGAAATCATTGTTGGACATGTATCGCGAACTCCAAAAGGAGAGCGAGAAGCTTCAAGCTATGAGCGAGAAGGACAAAGATGATATGAATGCCTTCGTCGCGTCAGAGAAGGAGAAAATGAATGCTTCTCTCGAAGAGGAAAGGCAGAAGCTCCGCACCGCCAACGAAGCTGTCCGCAAACAGCAGGCCGCGCTTGACCAGGAGAAGCTCAAGCTGGCGAGCGGCTGGGACGCTCTGCAAAAGACTCATCGCACCTCGCAAGCAGAGATCAGTGGCGCAAGGCAGGAGGCGGCTGCTGCGAACAAGAAAGTCGCAGAGCTGCAGGGCCAAGTCGAGTCCCTCCGCCAACGTCTTCAAGAACAAGCGCGCCAGTCACCAGCGACGGGAGTCACTCCGTTTCCCATTGGGTCACCAAGCCCGTTGAGAAACGCGAACAAGCGGAAGCTCGATGGCACCGAGCCCGTAGAATCGCCACAGCCACAAAAGACTGCACGATATGCAGCACCGTCGGGGTCTCACCCCCAGATGAGTCCCCAGATTCGAGCACCGCAGCTTGGGAGCCACGTACGGTCTCCATCAGCATCCTTCGGCGGGCCCGCTCAAGCACTCCAGTTTGGAGGCAATGCCCCGGCATCCTTCGCCAGCCCTGGCCAGGCACAATTCGGTTTGTCCAGTGGGGGTGGAATCGGTCTGACCCCCGAACTCCAAGCCCTCCTCAACTCCCGCCGTCACCCTCAACCCACCCTCCCCCAGAACCCGACTCGCCAGATCAGTGACCGCATTGATCCCCAGCTTCTCCGATCACCGCAACCCTCCCTCCCTCAGAACCCGGCCCGCCAGATCAGCGATCGCATCGATCCCCAGCTCCACCGTCCAAGCTCGGCGACGTCAGGAGGGGTCCGAATCTCTCCATTCGGGGGGGTGGTGATCCCCCAGGGACAGATCCCAGGGCCTACCGTGCCCTCACAGCAGCCGCCCTTCCCTCGCCCTCCGTCCACATCCGTCATGACCCGCGCGATGCGGTCTCCAAAGAAGACTGCCGCGACTCCAGCGCCAGTCCCAGCGCCAGTCCCAGTCCGCGGCCCAGTCCGGGCCCCATTCCCAGGCCCAGGCCCAGGCCCAGCCTACACCTCAGTGTACGGCTCACCGTTCGGGTCAGCGTATGGCTCGACATACGCCTCAGCTCCAGCTCCAGCACCAGCACCAGCACCAGCCCGAGCCCCAGCTCCAGCTCCAGCTCCAGCCCCAGCCCGAGCTCCAGCACCCGTGCCCCGAGTCGTCACGTGCATCCGCTGCCACCTCTACTGGTGGAACGACACGTGCGACGGGCGCGAGCCCTGCAACAACTGCCAGGCCGACGGCGCCGGGTGCGTCCACCCAAAGTGCGACAGCTTTGCCGCGGGCACCTGCAAGCGGGGCGACAAGTGCAAGCGGGCGCACGAGGGCGACAACTTCGACTCCCTGGACGACTTCCGCAAGACGCTGAAGCGCGTCGGCAAGAAGACGGACACGAGGCTCGTCGCGCCCAGCGTGCGGGCCCGGGAGATGTCCGCGGCGGGTGCGAGCGGGAGCGGAAGGAGCGGTTGAGGGGGGGTGGAGGGGGGTGCGGGCGGCGATGAGGGTGAGTTCCCTTGGTTGGGACTCCTGTGGGGCTTTTGCCCTACTACCTCATGTGTAGTACTAGATATCCAGCCTCCATTCTGTAGAGTATAAAAGTATTCAACTATTCCGTGGTGTGCGCCAGGCCTCTCTTTCTGAAGTCGTGATTACGCAGGTATAAACATTGTATCCATCAAACAACCTTTTGCAGTCGAACCTTGTTCCGACCGCGACGTGTCTGAAAACTAGTAGTCGTCCAGCACGTTCATATTGTACAGGTGCAGAAATGTTCAAGTGCAAAGAGAAGGATCCTTCATAGACTACTCAACAATACATATAACGCCCCCTCACGTGATCCTCTATTCAACAATGCCGCCTAGTCCGTTTCCGACGCGACGCCTCGACTCCTGAAACCCCGAGTCGGCCCACGGTGGAGCTGACAGCAGTGCCCAGCGCCGCGGAATGCTGGGCAGGGCGACAAACCGAGATGGATACCCACCGGCTTGTCATGGCGCCTCGTCCTGAGTAAGTGCCTAGTGGTAGCATCGCATCGCATCGCATGGCGCATTCGGAGCACCGGGAAACAACAGCGAAATGGCATTGACTGCCCGTGTACCGAGGAAAGAGACGAGAGAGGGAGCGTGGGCTGAGGTCCTTTTTGACTTTGTTCTTGATCGACGACGTGGAGCGCTAGTGACATTCCTCGGGCGGGGACGGGAAGGGGGCATGTTGGATATCCCCGGGAGTGGATGCTGAATTGCTCGGGAGTAGGCGGGAAGGACATGCTGAATTCGTCGGGAGTGGGCAGCAAGGGCATCCTGCTGTGCACACAGTACTTATAGTACATTGTTCCGAGTGGACGGGAGGGAGCGCCTTGCGACAACGCGAATGCCTCGTGTCTGCACCACCCTGCAACCCGCGACATCTGCTGTCACTTTTCCGTGCAGCTTTCGTGCTGCTCCTGTACCACGACGTTGGGCGACCGCAGGAGTCATGCCATCGCACGGCGGCACTGCTGGGCAATACTGGCCAAGATGGAACTCGCGAGCCAAATGTCTTGACGGCACCCACGCGCCCGTATTATGACATGGCCATAGTGAGGGTCCATGTCAGGTGAGATGGCAGCCGAAAGGAGGGTGCATTGCTGGCTCATTGCTGGTTCAGGGGCGAGGCCTGGCTGGCAGCCACAAGCGGCGCCCTGTTCCCTGCGTGCCAGCGCGCCCGTCGCCCAAACGAGCAACACGGGTGAAGAGATCGCCCACGCCCAGCGGCCGTCGAGCTCGAAATAGCAGCAATAACACCACAACAGCAGCAATACTTCCGTAACGCGCCTGGGCTTCCCCCGACGTTTTCTAGGTTTGCCATGCACGCCCAGCGCGCGCTAGGCAAATCTCGCTGGCGCCATGCACGACGACGGAGGGAATATAGTATCGGACTTCGCCCTGTCTTTCGCATCTTCACGAATCTTCGTCCATCCTCCTCGTCCCTCAACACACTCAGGGCGTAGCAGCTCTGCTTCTGGAGATCTTCGTGATCTCTGTACATTCGCTTTTCATAGTCTCTCGCTGATCCCCCTTTCACTATGCGCACATTTACCTTAATAGGCCTCGCGGCCGCACTCGCGAGCGGAGCATCGGCAGCCTGCAGCGCTGCCCTCAAGATCGACGACTTCTCCAAGTGGTCCACCAACACCAACAGCTTGGGCGCGTGGACGAGCGGTTTGCACCACCCGCCACAATGTCGCGGGCTGCGCTAACCCAATCCAGACGATGGTTCCATGGCCGCCATCAAAGCCAGCGGCGGCGTGCTTTCTTTCACGCCCAAAGCCAACGCCTACTTCTACGAGTCCTTTGCGTGCCAGGCTGCGAGCTCCAATGGCTACAGCTCCATCCAGTTCAGCATCAAGGGCCCAGCTGGTGGCTCCGCGACCCTGGAGATCCAGACTCAGGCCTCGTGCTCTGCCACGACCTACACGTCAAAATTCTTTGCTGTCAGTGGACTGACAGGCGCCACCCAGACTGTCACTGTTCCTCTGAGCTCATTCACTGGCGCAAATGCTAATGCGATCACCGCCTTCGTCTGGTCCGGATTCTCCAGCAACGCTGCGGGATGGCAGTTGAGCAACATCAACTTTGGATGTGGAGGTGCTGTGGCCTCTACCAGCAAGCCTGCTTCTTCTACCGTGGCCGTCTCATCTAGCAAACCTGCTTCCTCGGTCCCTGCCTCATCCACCAGCAAGCCTGCGTCGACGGTTCCCTCATCCACCATCAGGTCGACGGTATCCACCCTGGTGACCTCCGCTGTCCCATCTGGAACCTGCGCACCGCTTCTCATCGATGACTGGACCTCGCAATCCCGTCTGACCTTCCTGTTCTACAACGCTATGCTCGAGCCCACCTCTGACGATGCAACCATGACCTCGCTTACTGTCGGCGCCGCTGGCAAGAACCGCGTGACCATCACCCCCAAGGACACCAGCTCGTACTTCTACTCCCAGCTTGGCTGCACCAACGCGAAGAACAAGTACGGCGGTCTGTCTCTGCGCATCAAGGCCCCAGCTGGATCGTCCTTCTCCATCCAGCTCGAGTCTTCTGCGTCTTGCGATGTCGGGGCTACTGTTGCCGTCAGCCAGACTACCTCTCAGCTCGGCTGGACATTCGATGGCACGGAGAAGCTCTACACGATTCCTTTCTCCAAGTACACGAACCTCGACACCAGCAAGCTCGTCACCTTGTTCTTCTCTGGCTTCACCAAGGCCGTTTCTTTTGGCCCGGTTGCCTTCTACTGTGGTACCACCGGCACCGAATACATCGTCACCACGACCACTCCCGTCGCAGGCCCATCGTCCACGGTAGCTGCGCCAACTGGCACCGCCGCTGCCCTCGTCGTTGACAAGTTCGCCAATGCCAACTCCAACGCTCTCGGATTCTGGCACGGCGGCGACGATGGCATCACCCTCACTTACGCTAGCAGCAAATTGACCATCAAGTCCACGGATGCCGACTACTCATACTACACCCAAGTATCTGGATCCTGCTCCGACTTCAGCAAGTACAAGGGCTCGTACCTGCACATTGCCTATTCCGGCAGCACTGCCTTCACCGTCTCGCTCCAGCAGCACAACAGCCAGTGCAACGAGGCCATCGCGCCTTACCCCGAGACGTGGGATTCGGCGGAAGCCAGCCGCTACGCCAAGAACGGGCACATCTACATCCCCATGAACCACTTCAACATCAACCTCGTCCGCACCATCGGCATCGCCATCAAGGCCTTCTACACGGCGGACCCCGTCACCCTATCCCTGATAGAAATCATCCCCTCGGTCCCCGCCGGCACCATCATCCCGAACAAGCTCGAAACCGGCACGCTCGCCTTTGCGTGCACGCGGCCCAACTCGTTCGCCTTCGCCATCGACGACGGCAGCCCCGAGTACGCGCAGGAAGTCATGAACGTGATCAAGAGCGAGGGCATCAAGGTGACCTTCTTCACCGTGGGCGCGCCGCTGCTCGACGCCTCGACCAACCTGACCAACGTGTACCGCGAGATGCAGTCGCAGGGCCACCAGATCGCCCTCCACTCGTATACGCACCCCAAGATGGAGGGCCTGCCCGACTACGCGGCCATCGACTGGGAGTACAACGAGGACATCAAGGCCGTCGACAAGCAGCTCAACGGGCTGCACACGCCCTACTTCCGCCCGCCCTTTGGCACCGAGGGCGCCCGCATGCGCGCCCGCCTCGCCACCGCCGTCGCCACCAAGCCCACCATCACCATGTGGTCCGTCGACGTCGAGGACTGGCTCTGGGCCCAGACAGACACCCCCGAGCAGCAGCTCACCGCCTTCCAGCGCGACGTCGACAAGGGCGGCAACTTGGTCGTCCTGCATTACCTGTACCCGAGCACCGTCAGCTATCTGCGCCAGTTCATCCAGAAGGCAAAGGCCACGGGCAAGCAGCTGATGCGCGTGGATCAGTGCATGATGGATCCGAATGCCCCGCCGCTATAGCCGTGCGGGTCGTTCGGTGGGTATCTGGGGTCATGAGGTTTGCGGGTAGGATGGTGGAATTGGGTGGGGTGTTCTTCCTTCGCCGCGTCGCACCGCGTCATCAAAAGTAATATCTAATCGCCCGTTGGCGGCTCAATATATCGCATTGCATTGCATTGTATCGTATCAAAAACTCTTCCAGTGACCCTGAGAGACATGTGCGTCGTTTGCTCGTGAAGTTTCTGCTCCTATTCAGCGAGGGCGTGGATCGATAGAGCTAGTCATGTGCCACGTGATGACACCTCCATCCGGCGTCGGCGTCTCAAACGTCACGAGTGGAGGCGCTGAGGGGGTATGCGGTATCGGTGGCGGAGATCAAATTGTGCGTGTTTTTTTTTCAGAGACTTGGTAGATTGGACTGGCTCGACGGGTCCGAGGTCTGGGAGAGTCTGGGGGTCAGGAGGAGTCTGTACGCCAGTGGTACGTCGACCACCCCTTGGTCTAGTCGTTTTGAAACTATGGTAGCCTTACTGGCGGTCACTTCTGGCATTGGTCGTCTAGCGGGACTTCTTTCGGCGGCACAAGTATTTTTGACTTATGATGCAGTCAAAGGGTGGGCAACGAGTGTGGAAAGTGGTACGTAGAGGGAATTGTCTAAGGCTGGAGTGCAATTAAGAGAATAGTCTTGATGGGATAGAAAGGAGGAAAATAGATTCATCTACCCTTGCTATGAAAGATCACATCTGCTAGAAGGGCTCCGCTATTTCTCCTCTTGCACGCCGTCAACCCAAACGTCAACCTTCTCGTTGTAAAAGCACAAGTGTCCCGCAATTGGCAGACTCTCGGCCGTGGGGTACACGTAGTACCAGACCAAGTCCTTGTATTCCTTTCCATTAATCTTCACGTTGTAGTAGTTGGCCTTGCCCTTGTATGGACAGTACGTCTCGGTGTCGCTCTTGGTCAGGTACTCCCACTTGACGCTGGTTGGCAGGAGGTAGTATCGTGGCCGAAGCGAAGTTTCGAGAAGAAACAGAGGGCTGACGCTCTCGGCCAGGGTCACGCCGTCTAGAGCGACTTTTATACTACGGGTGGAGTTCAGTATATCGATTCGCTTGAAGGGATCCTTGGGATGCTGATAGATAGGAACGTCCTCCTCGAACCATTGGTCCAGCTCGCTGAATTCGATCTTGACGAGATCTTTCAGAGGAGCGACGTTGAATACGATGACCCGCTCTGTGCTTTTGTCTCCGACAGAGAGCCGTGCTAGGTGCGCGCCGCCGTTTGTCCCGTCGATTGGGGAGGTCGTGGTGAGCGTTGCATCAGCCGTAAAGCTTGCGGAAGGAACGTAAAACCTGCCGGAATCAGCCCTCCGATGTCACAGCTCGCATGGGGCTGGGACATATGGCTCCATACTGCGGATAGTAGGGATGTTCCCAGACATGGTACGCGTTGATTGTGTCGAACGCATACTTGCCGTTCAACAGACCACGAACGCGTCGAGGGGTCGCGTGGTACTTGTGAGGGCCTTCCGCAGTGAGCTTTTGAGCAAGCTTTACGAGGCTGCATCGCATTAGATGGTTCTATACACGGGCTCACGGAAAGAGCCGTACTCGCTATTGTTGGCCATGTTGTTTAGATGTCACGACTGTTGAGAGAAGGCTATCAGGGCGGACGAGCCTCGGATAGAGTAATTTCAGTTGAATTTAGAGAATCGGAAGACGAGATTTGAGCGGGCATGATGCCGTTTATCTGAGCTGCAATGATGAGATGGTGCATGATGAGGGGTTGCGATGCATCCGGCGGCAGGAATTAGCGAGCATATGCATTTGTCATCTAGCGCGCTCTCTAGGCTGCAGTTCAGCCGCTGTTTCTACGTGCCTCTTCAAGCATCACTCAACGACACCGTCAATATGAACGATCATTCATCTCAAGCCATCTCTGAGTACTACCATCAACATAAGTGATCCCTTATCACATGACGATTCCTTTGGGCCACCAATCAGCTCTCATGATGAACAAAGGATCCGAGGGGGTGAATACCGGGAGCGAGAGCGAGAGTGGGCGACCTCGAAACCCGCGCCCGGCGAAAAGGGTGCGTCAAGTCGATGATCTTGCCACAGGTGAGTTCCATCGAAGATTCAAAATGTGCTGCTTATGCAAGTGAGCTGATCAACTCTAAGTATCCTCGAGAGCACTTGCACGAACAAACAGTTCGGAATATTTGCACAATCTTCAATACAGCGGCTTGCATCAGCTACCAGAAGAACTCATTCTCCAGATCAATGACCGTCTCAGCCATTATCCCGATGCCATTTTAGCTCTTCGTCTGGTGTCACGGGATTTTTACCGCATTTTTGAACTCCCCTTCATCGTCGAGCCGCTTTTTCGTAACCGCTTCAAGGCCGCTCTTCGTCGAGACAATATCTCCTGGTACTCGAGATGGGAGCGCTACAAGGGTCTCCCAAATCTGCCCAGCGCTACGTGTAGCGCATGCGGATCTCGACACTCAAAGTCGCAATTCCTGCCACAAGAACTCGCCAGAAACCCCGAGGATCGCATTTGTATAGGCGCCAAAGAGACCCTGAGTATGGGCGATGGCAGCACAGCTACGCTGAACGAGATTCTGGACCGCGGATCCCCCCTAGAGCATTTAGGAACGGCATTGCAGCAGGTGTATGTATGCAAAAGCTTCGTCACAACCAAGTCTCGCGTACACACACCCTTCCTAGAGTCTACTATCGTGCATATGCTTAATGCACAGAATCTTGTCGTAGTCCGCCACTTCCGTCTCTTACCTCTTCCTAAGCAAGAATTGTCAGCAGAGGAGACTCGAGCTCAATCACGATCGGCTCTCGAAACATTTGTTTGTCCATTTATACAATCGCATAAACTTCGTTTTAAGGATTGCCTCATGAATTTTCAACCACCCAAGTCAAAGGTCCCTCGTTACTTAGTCCACATCACGAAGCTATACAGATCATACAACTTCACCAGGTTCCCTAATTGGTGCCGCTGCCCGGCGGACAGTGACCCCTCAGTGGTCTCCCTCCATCGGCGACAATCCGAATTCGATGAGGGAATGCATGATGTGATATCTAGCGTCTTCGAGGTCTATCGACCGCCTTCCGAAAGTGCTGATCCTGCCTGGGCCGACGTTGTAATCCGACGACTAGTCGACGAGCATAATGAGTTGAATGGGAAGCTTCATGAGCAAGTCGACACCGTCGAGTATACAGCTAAGGGAATTGGCCAGTGGGCATGCTTAAAGCCAGCGCGGTCAATCCATCTATAATGTGCCAATTAAGTTCAGTATAGAGACGCTTGTCGAACTTTTCGGAGTGCATAAGTCCAACCTTCCTATTCCTTTTTTACTATATGCTTCTCACTTTCCAACGACCATCTATCACCTAGGAGGCTTCCACCATCTCTTTTATTTGAACCAGGAATATTTAGAGTTTGTTTAGAGTTTGTTTAGATAGAAAACAATGTTCTTTTACCCCTTTTCTTTTCGTCTACTACTTTTAGTTACCGTTGTTTTCAAACGAAGAGTACCTATAGAGTGTTCCGCGATAGACTCGGTGTGCGGTTCCGTCTATAGAGGTGCTATCGGACACCGTACTCCATTATAGAGCATACCACGCCCAGGCAGTTAACTTCTAGTTCTACTCCTTCATCCTACAACATTCTCATACAATGGAATCATCTCAATGTAGCGGATGTCGAGCCAGTCACGGGATTCCCTGCGCGATGTTGAAGTGTGGATAAAGTGTGGTGGGCGAAGTGCAATCCGGGTCAACATCGCATTGCCTCTCCGGGTCGCTCTCCGTCTCTCCTCCACTATACTATCGTCCCCGGGCATTTCCACAAAAAATTAGATAAATCTTCAACCCCAACCACAACCTTAAATATGAGCCTGAAAATACGAGCCTAATGTAGCTACCGAAACACTTGCCGTCCGTTCTGCTCGTCCGCAACATCTTCAAACTACGAATGCTACGACACGAAGCGAAGGACGTCAAGAACCTTCAATACTCTATCTCGACGATCAAATTTAGGAAGCCATCGGATGCAAAGCCTACAATTCCGCGTCTAGCCCACATCCCGGGTACGTGTGGGGATTGGAACTTCCGCCGCTGCCCGCCAGCACTATCAACGAACACCAAGCGCCCTATTTTAGGAGAAGAACTATTGGCATATATGGTGAAACGTTTGAAACACTGCAAATGTCCATCATCGATTGACCGAGAAATTACGCCGTAGTTCGCGCCGTTCTGCTTCTCTTTCGGCTCTCAATGGCATGTCATTTGGTTAAGCATAGCGAGTTGGCGAGCTATGTAGAACACGCGCAGCATCAGCTACTACATCATAGATCGAATTTGGACGCTAATACTCAAGTGTCGAGATGGAGGCCGACGAAAAAAAGGAAATTTGGCATGTGGCTGTGCTACGCCACAGCTCATGTAGAGATATTGGGATGTCGTTCCAGTCACTTTCAGAGTAGAATCCCATTTTCGCCTCCATCTCCTTCCCCAAATTTCTCCAAATTCTACTCTCGCCACTTTACCTCAAACATCGGCTCCCCGGACCGACTCTTAATATCGGCGTCGCGGCTCTTCCCCACGATTCCCGGACCTTCTCCACCTACCACCAAACCCCCTTATATAAATTAGCCCGACGCCATAAGCTTGTATATAATCGTCATATGACGAGCCTGTCCAAGTGACCCACCATCTAACGGCCCTACTATGGAATATTCTTTCCACCTTCTTCCGCACCGCAATTGGGCAAGCCGCAGGGGGAAATGATGAAGCCATTACCGGGCAATTAGAACGCCCGGTCGCCAATTGGAGTCGCGCGCAATCTAGATCTGGCTGGAAAGCGATGGTGAAGAAGCAGGATGTATAATTTGGAGGGACGTTAGAATTTGGTAGTATATAAAGGCCGGATAGGTCGCGCTTTGGATGGCTCTTCAACCGGATTCCAGCACCGCAAGACACACCACCCAATCTATCATGCACGGCCAATCCCTCGTCGCTGTTCTGCTCTCTGCAGGCGGCGCCTTCGCACTCCCTTCTCGTGCCCATGCCGCCGCCGATCTCGCATGCCCCATCGTTTTCGACGGCCGCATTCCCGCAAACACCGCACCGACCTTCTTCGACACCTATGCCACCAACACCATATTCAACCCAGACTACGTGAAGAATCTCACGCTCAAGTGGTCCGAGATCCTCAAGTTCCCGGCGATCAACGGCTCGCGCTTCGACGGGGCCGACCACATCCCGCTCGAGGTGACGATCTCGGATAAGAGTATTTTCCAGACGCAGAACGGGTTCCGGAGAGCGGGGCTGCAGTTCTTGAAGGACGCGAGTGATGGGCCGGGCACCGTGGGGGTCAAGACGCTGCACTGGAGTGTCAAGCAGGATGCTGCGAGGCCGTTGAATTTGACGCATGAGTACTTGGTACGTATCACTCGCCAGACCCCACTTCCGGGCTATGAATAGACAGGGGTGGAAGGAGACTAACATGTCGTGCTATTAGAATGTCTGGCACGAGGCCGCCGACTACTCCTCCAACCAGATCCAATTCCAAGCCGGGCAGATCATCGGCAAATCGGCCGCCGACAAGAACAACTTCAAGGTTCTGGATCGTACGGGCAAGAGCTTGTACTCTGTTGCGATTGACAAGACCAACTGGCAGAACTTTGCGGTCAAGCTTGACTACAACAAGAAGTGCGTCCAGCCGTCTCCTCTTCCCGTTCTCTTTCTCGTTCTCTTCCCCTCCTCAAAACCTCACTTCAAATGCGATGACATCATGGGACACAATTCGAAGCACTGCTAACTTGTCACTTTCTCCAGCCAAGTCCAGATCTACTACTCCGTCGGCGATGCGGCGCTGAAATCCGTTGCAGGCCCCACCGCCGCCGACATCTCAGGCGGCGGCCAATTCCAGCTCGGCATATTGAAGAAGCCAACCGGCACCTCGGATGTCGTCAACGGCGGGTACCAAGAGAAGAACCTGAACGAGGGACAAATCTACGGAGGAATATTCCTCGAGGACAGCGCCGACGGGTGTGTTTCGCTATGAGCAGTTGTGCGTCGGTGGAGTGTGGGGGACTTTGTATATATGCGTAGGCCAGAGTGTAGCAAAATGCGAGCATGGAACCAAAGGGGCGTGGTATATGTATATGTGGATACGGCATGCAAGTGCAGGCCACACACACGACAAGCGAAGCAGCTAACCATCCAACCCATGCATAGCAGCATGCGCGGCCAACGCATCCCTCCCACGCCCTACCTCACCTCCACCTCCATCTCCGCCCGTACCCCGCGCGTTCCTAGGACCTGGAGGCGCCGCACCACGTCCCAGTCACCAACCACACTCCCCTACACCACACCACCCCATCGCCCCCATCCACCACCGCACATTCCACCACGACCACCCAAAGAACCCACCCCCCCCTTCCTCCTCCAGACAGGCATCCAGCATGCCGACCCTCTCCTCCCTCCTCCTCCTCTTCCAAGGCCTGCCCATCCTCCTCTTCGGCGCCTCGACCCTGCTCGACCCCGCGAAGGCGGGCTTTGCCGATGTCCCCGCGAGCGTGGTGCATGTGCTCAGGTACGTAGCGCTACACTTCGCCCTCTCCTCTCACTATGACCCCATCTATCACAATCTCCATGGCATGGTTAGTTGGTTGGTTAGGTTGGCGGAAAGCTGCGGTGCAGGATATATATCAATCATCTCGGACGGCATTCTCCTCGCACCATCCTTGCCTTTCAACCTCTCTCGGGTTTCCCCTCTCCTCGGTCGATTAACGCGGTTCGAAATTAACACGGGGGTTCGTTCATGTCTGGGCATCCCCATCCCCATCGCCTCTCCCCTTCTACGTCTACTTCTACATCTCTCTTCTCTTCCTCGCCCCTCCCATCTCCAACCCTCTACCCTCTCCTCTCCTCTCCTCTCCTCTCCTCTCTAACCCCCGGCACCCAGTTTCGGCTTCCTCTCCCTGGGCACGTCCTACGTCGTCACGGCCTTCCAATCGCGGCGCGCGCGCCACCACTTCCTCCTCGGCACGATCCCGCTGCGCATCGCGGCGGCCATTGTGTTCCACCGCGACGGCGCCGATGCGCGGGGGGCGCCGGCGTGGGATTATGTGAATGCGGGGGTGAGTACTTTGGTTGTGGGGTGGGAGACGGTTAGGGGGTAGGCATGTTATGTTGTTGAGGGGGAATTGGGGATTGGGGGGGAAGGGATTGGGGTGAGACTTTTAGGAATGGGAGAGGGGTGGGAGGATGTAGAGAAGGAGGGCGTGGTGGTGGGAACAGTTGGGGCGCGGCTCTGTCGTGCGTTAATGAAGGCGTTTTACATGTATATTGCATCCCGACGCCCGCAGTGTAGAAAGGGGCGTGGCATTGTTTACTTCTAAATCCGCTCGAGTTAGGTACACGCGAGCGCATCCTTCTGCACGCCCCGAATCCTCCACTTCGCCGCCAACCAGTAATCGAAGATTGATCGGCACAATTACAATCCCATCCATCCGACCGATAAAATACAGAAGACTGCTATTAAACTATATACCCCTCTTGGATAGTTATGGCATTTGCGTTCGTGATTCTATATCCATTTCCCCGTCTCTGTGTCCGCACCGTTCTCAAAAGGAAAAAAAAGGATTCCCGAAACTATAGAAATAGAAAATAGTTCCGAACCTTTGAATGCTCTGCGTCCAAAACACCAAATGCAGAGTGCGTATAAGTGTATATCTTTCGTTTATGCTCGATCCAAATGGACGGGGTGGTAGTAAGTTGTTGGTCAAGAGAATTTGCGGACAGATTTATAGAGGGGATGATCCAATAAACGCCAAACGTTGCATATCGCGCCGCTGATAGAGCAAAGCAGATCCTTATCAACGCCTCGGCCTTTTCACAATTTATCTCAACCTTATCTTACGACCGGCGTCAACCACATGGCCTCCTGACACGTGTCATTAATGTCGCTATCGTCGTCGACCCTGAACCCCAGCTCGGCCAGCTTCCTGAGCTCCCATCCGCTTGTAAAGTCGCCCTGTCCTCCATTCTCTTTATCTACGGCGTTGCCCAGCTTGACCCAGTTGGCGAAGCGGCACACGGACTGCGCATATGACCACTGCAGGCAGTTGCCGTCGTTGCTACACTCGGAGCTGCAGGCATTGGCGTTGCGGTGGGCGGGGCGGTCGTTGGGAACGGGGGCTTCGGAGAGGTTGTCCCACCATTCGCGCGAGGAGCCTTCTTTCTTGAGGTGCGAGTGGGTGTAGGCGAGGAGGGAGGAGTAGACGAAGGGTTTCTGCGGTTGTCAGCGTCAATTGGGGACTGGGAGAGAGGCCTGTGACGTACCTGGTTGTACGGCCGTGTGCGCTCCCACTTCCACAGGGACTCCATTTCGTCGTTGGGGACGCGATGCAGGGACAGTAGCGGCACGCACCACCTGTCCCGGTCCACCTTGATGTTTTTGAGTTCATCGCCGGAGAAGGTCGGGTAGAGGGCCTCGAGCTTCACGCCCGTCGCGTTGCGGATGGCGTTTGCGAGGACAGCGTCGCCGCGCGAGTCGTCCTTGGCCCAGGCCTCGTAGCGCACGCTCAGGCGACTGTCCAGGCCGCCCTCGAGCGAGCCCTTGGGCGGAATCAGGTTCTTCATGAGCCCCTGCGACAGCACGATGCCGGCGCCGCCGTATGCAAAGTAGCGGTCGTAGGAGCCGGGCGCGGGCGAGCCCATGTAGTGCTCGGCGGTGTAGTCGAGCTGGTCCAGCAGGCGGAACAGCGTGTCCCAGAAGAAGTAGACGTCGCTCTCGAGGAAGACGTACCACTTGGCGCGCGGATTCAGGGCGTAGGCCTTGTCGACCATGGGCAGGAACTTGAAGCGGTCGAGGCGCCAGCCCTCGCGCGAGTAGTTGACGGCGTCGCCCTCGGCGTGGGCCTTTTTGTGCTCGGCGTAGGCCTTGAAGTCGGCGTTGTCGACGGCGTAGGACGCGGGCAGGTCGGCCAGGATGTCGATGGCCGTGTGCTCGCCAATCTTCTCCTCGTGGTCGGACACGATGAGCAGGTTGGTGATGCACGACGTGACCGTGGCGAGGTGGGCGCGGTTCTTGGGGGCATCGCCGGCGCCCGTCTTGAGCACGACCTGGATGCCCTCGAGCAGGTGGGCCGGGAAGTTTTCGCAGTAATTGGGCGACGAGCCGGGGTTCTTGAGCGGCGGGAAGAAGGACTTTGTCTTGCGCGAGTAGTAGCCGGAGCCGGAGGGCGGCGAGCTGAGCGTGGACCGCGAGAGCGAGTAGGCAAAGAAGAAAAGGAGAAGGCCCGGGAACAGAAACTTCCACGGCCGCCGCGTGAGCCGCATTGGCAGCGCCTTGAGCATGTCGACGGCCGGCGACGTGAGGACTCGTCGGGACTCCAGTGTGAGACGCGCTGGGGGGAGCTGGGGGAGAAGGGGGAGGGGGGGAGGAAGTCGTGGGTGCGAGGGGTTGGACACCGCGAGCAGCCAAAGCGACGTGCCCGACGAGGCCTGCGCCGAGCTGCACACGCGGGTGGGCAGCCGCGCGCAAAGCCTGCCGCCGCCGCCGCGCGCCTGTGGCGGCATCGATGCATCACACCACATCAACACATCCATATCATATCCATGTCAACAGCAGCAACAGCAACCGCGACCCATCTCATCTCACCTCATCCCCACCCATCCGTCTTCCTACCCTCAGAACCACACCCCTCCCCTTCCCCCCCACACAACCCATCGTACTCAGAATCGTCCTCGACATCCGAGTACTGCGGGAGCGCATAAAACGATGCGTCAGACAAGGACGAGCCAGTCGAGACCGCACGACGGGCGCAGTCCCGTGCTCCCTCCGACCCCAACGAAGAGCAGCATTTGTTGTCTTCATCGACGATAGCAGTGTCAGTCGACGACATCAGCCGTGGTATGGCCCCGAACTCGGACTCGCTCCTCCCCCCGTCTGCCCCGCTTTCTGCGTCCCCATACTCCACTTTCCATGCCCCGAGGCCGATTTCCAGCTCCTCCAGCGGGCGTCGAATCTGCTCGCTTTTCTTCTCTTCGCGGTGCCGTGTGTCCATCTCATAGCCACTGCCCGTGCTGTCGTGACTCTCAGTGTTACCACCCAAGGGGCTAGAAGCCCCCAACATCCTCAGCTCCGCCAGCGGGAGTCTCTCGGCGAATCTCAACAGCCGGACTGCTTCGTCGAACCTTGCGTAGGCTTCAGGGACGGTGGAACTGGCGGTCGGTTCGGCAATGCGTGGTGCTTGTTCCTGTAGAGGTGGCTGTGGAGCACCGATGCGGGGGGTGGGCGGAGGCATCGGCAGAGGAGGCTGGCTGTATGAGCGCGATGACGACTTTGCGGCTGTAGAATTCCAGTGGGATAAGTTCTTGGGCGTCATGGTGGGTGGTGCAGTCCGCGCGGTGCCTTGGAAGTCGTTGCGTTGGAAACACTGTGCTCGATGGAGGTGCTGAATTAGTTGTTTGCAGCAGGTTCGAAAGTCTGTCGTGCAGTATATCCACTGGATAACTGAAAGCTGCAGAGTGCCTCATCGGAGCAGTAACGGTGACGGTGATGGTGAATTGCACTCCTCGCACTCTGAAGAAATTGTGACAAAAGTGTGAAGATATGGTTATGTGAAGATATGGTTATGTGAAGAAATGGTTATGTGAACTATCAACATGACGAACAGGCCACATGAAACCTATTGCTGAAAAGAAAACGCCATTCGCTATTGACAAACGCATAAAAACTGCAAGGCAAAACCGGTCATGCCCAAAGACGCCACGCCAGCGCCGTAGCTAAAACATTCACAAGATAGAAAAGAAAAGGGGAGATCTCGTACTCCATACCCACAACTCCCACGCCATCGCAAAGACACGAGATTCTCGAGACCGAACTACCGCGCACCCCAACATGCCCGAATATAAACAACCCCCC
>MU002401.1:0-16938 GCA_010093585.1 Melanomma pulvis-pyrius CBS 109.77
AGGCAGAACACAAAAGGCAGTTAGAAACTTGCAAACAAACTAAAATACCTAGCTTGTACGCAAAGAAAAGAAGGGAGAAGAAGAGAGAGAAAGAGGATTATGTAATAGGCTACGCCCTAATTAGCTAAGTTCCTTCAGGCTTGCCTCCTGTTGTGCTCGGCACGGCTTGGCATGCCTTTAGAACTAGTTACACTTGGAGACTAGCGTACGAGCTTGAGCTTCCCCTTTTCTTTAGCTAGTTTGCCTTTCTCTTTCTTTCTCTATGCTTTCTTCTAATCAATAGGAATACAATGCGAACACGTTAGTTGCCTCTTGACTATTCCCTTACACAAGCTTTAGCAGAAATTCTTGCGCAACTAGGTTAAGTATATACTAAACAATTATATCCTTCTCTACCTAGGTAAGATTTATACTGTTGGGCTTGATATTGCGTTGTAAGGGTTTCCTAGCTAGTTAGTTGCGCAGTATAGTTTAGAGGACGTTATAGAGTGCTGTAGCGCGTTTTACAGATAAAGTTACGTCTTTTTAGATAGCTTGTAAGGCGAGCTGGACCTAGGCTTTGTTTAAGGAGGATCTTGGGTGTGTTAGTAGTGTTATTGTAATTCAAAGTAATAGAGTCGTGATTTTGGTGGGGTCTTGGCAGAGGATGGCGACTCGCCCGTAGTGGCGACTCGCCCGTGGGGTACGTTAAGTGTATTACTCCAACTTTAATTTTTCTTACGTATAGATTCTAACACAACCTTCCTGCCCTACTGCGCGTCTTATCAGTTTCACCATCTTCAATTTCATATAGTCCTTCCAGCAACACTAAATACGCTGCAATATTGTTCTTATCATTTTCCAATTACCAGACCCTCGGTTCTTTCGGCGGTAGTTAGTAGATTAGACCGCCACCTTCTCTTCCGTTTCCATGATGTCATGATCAGGAAGTTTCCTTGAGGGGATCACGAGGGCTATGAGGACAGTGAGTGCCGAGCTGGCCAGAGAAAAGGTGAAGACGTCCTTGATCCCAGCCATGTAAGCGCCAAGCACAGCGGTCAGATCTTCACCTTTGAAGACGTGCTGGATTTCTGATGCACCAGTGTTTATAACCTTAACAGCATCGATGTTAGGGGCAGTGGACTTGAGCGTCTGCAGCATGCGGTTGGCAAAGAGGGATTGCGCAACCGGGAGGCAGTAGGCAGCACTGATGGCTTGACACACTAGTCCCAGCATTAGTGGAAACAGCACACATATAGTAGGATGCATAACCTCATAGGTACTTAC
This sequence comes from Melanomma pulvis-pyrius CBS 109.77, assembly GCA_010093585.1. Taxonomy (NCBI): domain Eukaryota; kingdom Fungi; phylum Ascomycota; class Dothideomycetes; order Pleosporales; family Melanommataceae; genus Melanomma; species Melanomma pulvis-pyrius. The sequence goes on from MU002401.1 coordinate 1,267, forward strand.
TCAGCATGATACCAGTGGAGTTTGCCACGTTTTCGGGTGTAGAGAAACCCTGCACTGCCATCATCGGGATCTGGCTACCGAGACCGACACCAAACCCGAAGAGGACCTGAGGGCCGATGTACCGAGCTTGAGACGAGTTGATGTCCATGGTGTAGAGCAGAGCCGTGCCAGCCGTCATCAAGAGTGCACTGATCAGTTGGTAGGGCTGCATGTGGCGTGTCTTCCCAATGACCGCACCACTGACCATAGATCCCAAAGCAAAGAAAGCCAAGAACGGTAGAGTGTTAACGCCGCCCGTGATGGCTGACTGGCCGTGAATGGACTGGAAATAAATGGGGAGGTAAAAGATGATCTGGAAGTCAACAGCATTCAAGCTTGACGAAATATCATTAGTTAGCCGTGCCGAAAACAAGACAAAAGAAGAAGCAGATAGGTACTTACATGTAGCAGTACAAGGCGTTTGTCCATGTCATACGCGGTCTCAGCAGCTTCAACGGAACCATGGCCCGCGCACCCTGCAGCCATTCAACGATGAAGAAGCTGATGGTGAAGAAAATCCAAAGGACCAAGGTAGCGATTACGGATCCTTCACTCCATGCTTTGGTCTGTCCGCCCCATTGCAAGGCCAAGGTCAAGCAAATTAGCGAGGCAAGCAACAAGCTAAAACCTGGAAGATCAAGCTGTAGAATGATCTCTTTCCACGTGGCTGGGGCGGGCTTTATATGTTTCGGTACCTGCAAGAAGAGCAACACCAGGGCGACGATGGGGCCTCCAAGCGGCAGGTTGATCCAGAAACACCATCGCCAGGAAACTCCGCTCGTGAAGGCGCCGCCGATAACGGGCCCAAGAATAGTCGATACCATGAAGACGCCCATCCAGCTACCGATTAGTACAGGACGTCTCTTGGGCTGGGTTACGTAGTTGATGATGAGGACGGAACCACTGAGAGTACCGGTAGCTCCTAATCCTTGAATGGCTCGACCGATGATCACAGCAGTGCTATTCGGAGCCGCTGCGGCCACAATGCTCCCAACCAAGAAGAACACAACAGAGGTAAGGTAAGCGAACTTGACTTTGAGGTACTTGAACACCTTGCCCCACATTGGCGAAGAGGCGCCGCCGAGTATGAATGTAGCGCTTCCGTACCATCCGGCGTCGTCGAGTTGGTGAAATGAGTCTGTGATACCGGGAATGGCGGTGGCGATGATTCCAATCTCTAGAGCGACGAGGAGAGTGCTCATGAAGATGGTGAACATAATGAGGAACATCTGCAAGCCTGTCGCGTACTCGGGCCCATCACCGGCAGGCAAGGCTACAATCCCGTCTTGTTTCTCTTGAATGCTGTTGGTTGCGGAGTGCTCACCGTTGCCAGCCAAGCCTGCCGGGCTGCTTGCTTCCATATCTGCTCTTTTACTGCTCTTACTGCTCTCAAAGCCTGGACTCTGGACCGATATGATTCTTGGCTGTTCTGAGTTGTTGTGTCTTGTCTTGCTGCTGAGAGGAGGATGAGGGTCAGTTGATTTGGAGAACCTTTCGCAGGCAGGTTGCACCTTATGAACACGTACATTGGCATCGGAGGAACGGTCAGGTATACACTCGTCCGCCGTGTTTTAGTCAGCCATAGAGGGCGTACCAAAGACACGGTCGACATAGATGAACACTGCATAATGTTATACGTGTGTAGTAAATCCCGGCATGTTTGACCGTACGGGCTTACCATAGCTAAAGTTTGTTCAATTCCATGGTAGTTGCGGCTCAACCAAAGGAGGCACAGAGGGTAACGAATGTACTACGTCTAGTAAAGTCACCGCTCAAAAAGACTGCCACATTTTACCATATAAGCTTCAAATTTGAGAGTTTCGAAGGAAGAGATTACTATTAGTTATTCTTTTGTAGAGTTCTGCTATATTCCTATTCAAATATCCAATCTACCAATTGAGGTGAGCCGTAAGGGGTTAACTCCGTGAGGCGATGACGCTCGTAGAAGAATTAATATCAGTGGAGAACGGGCCAGACCTAATTTGTATCACTTCCTCAAAACCCTGCGTGCGAAGTCAGTCCCTTCTCCGTGACATTGGGAGACGCCCATGATCCGGCCGCCGCAACGCCCCGACTATTCAATGATGGTAAGCGGTAATTGGCTAATGGCCCGCACGCTGACAAACGTCCTCCAAGTCCATGCCTAGGTTCATCTCGTCCGCCGCGCTCACGGTCTAATGTTGCTTAGTCATCCAAACCCACCCGCATTCAAAGGACATGGACTCCCTTCCTCCGCCGCACCAGACAATTGTCTTTTTTAACTTCCCACTTTGAGTCTTGAAGAACTCACGAGGCTAAGTACTTTAATTGTGTTTGCCAGCAAGTGAAACCGTTTCCGACACAGGCTAGCTCCGTTGAAAGCATGGATGCAATGTCTTCTCCGCGTGCGGTACAATCACGTCAGCACCAGGTTCCGGTCGAGGACACAGAAAATCACTCCCAATCCAAGGCGAAGCGGAGGAAGGTCCGGAAGGGAACCCACAGCTGCTGGGAGTGCAAGCGGCGGAAGATGAGATGTATATTCAATCCGCCTACTAACGCCACTTGCAATGGCTGTCGGCGACGGGGCTCTAAATGTGTCAGTCAGGAGTTCCCCGAGGATTTATCACTCTCCAAGGAGAAGACCCACAATATGGGTGATGACGTTGTAAGGGTTGAGACTGTGGTTGATCAATTCGTAATGCAAGCTAGCAGTGACGGCACCACTTCTAACGGAAGAACGCCCACGACGCCTATGGAAGAAGGTAGAAGGACGGGATACGCCATTCTCACACCTGTATCAATAAACTCGGAGCCTTCACAATTTCTATCCTTCTATAAATATTCTAAGGTTCGCATTCGAGTTTCTGATATTGTGTAATAGTTACTGACAGCATTCATTAGGATATCCTTCCTGGCGGCTCTGAACTTTACAAACTTCAATCCGCTACCGACGCACCAACCTCACAAGGCAAATACGAGAGGCTGTCTCGGTTTTTGCAGGAATTTTTACCCTCACGAGAAGATATGGAAAACATATTCAGAGCTAGCGGTCACCCTTCCGTCCTTTCCCATGAAATACTAACTGTGCCATACACTGTCCTTGAGCAGAACGGTCTTAAAATCCCCGAAAGTTTGCTAGATACCCCTGATCCTAGTCTGCATCCCGTTTTAATATCGAGGCATATGCTCCAGCTCGCCATCTTCCTGCAGAATCTTCACCCTGATCTTCACGAAGAGGTAAAAGGTCTGTCGGAATCACCACGAGCGATCATGGAACGGTTAGCAGATCTTGCTATTAGTCTCGTCACGACAAATGACGAACTTCTTGGCAGCATTGAAGGCCTGGAGTGCATCATGATGGAGAGTATGTATCAGGTGAACGTCGGGAATCTCCGACGAGGTTGGGTAGTCAATCGGAGAGCAATGGGTATTGCACAGCTGATGGGCCTCGACCGATTGGATAATCGGGCACAGTATAAGGTGCTTGACCCCAAGAAGGAATACCACCCGCAACTTATGTGGTTCCGAATCCTCTTTCTAGACCGCCACCTCTGTCTGATGTTAGGCCTTCCCCAAGGCTCCCTCGACAGCAGCGTAGCTTCCGACGCGATGCTTGCAGAAGACACTTCCATCGGACGTCTCGAGCGAATACACTGCGTTCTCGCCTCTCGGATCATAGAGCGTAACAAATCAACTCCAAGCTCCCATGAATTCGACCTGACGCGAACCCTCGATGTGGAGCTACAGAGAGCGGCCAGAAGCCTTCCCAGCAAGTGGTGGTTATCACCAAATCTGGACGTCGCCTCGACCGACTCGCAAGTTCTGTACTGGGAAACGCTGCGGCTATTCGTGCAGGTAACACACTACAACCTCCTCAACCAGCTTCATCTGCCTTACATGCTTCGCTCTTCGTCAGTCGACCGCAAATACGAGTACTCCCGAATTACTTGTGTGAACGCCTCGCGGGAGGTGCTCTCGCGCTTCATCATACTGCGTACTTTCAACCGAATCGCCTACAGCTGTCGTATCATCGACTTCCTCGCCCTCATGGCCGCTATGACCTTGCTGCTGGCCCATTTGGAAAGCCACCGCTCCTCAGAGGCGGAGAATCTCCTAGCTCACCAATATCTTAGCGATCGCGCCATGATAGAGCAGGCGCAGGAGAATATGAGAGAGATTAACCGTCTCAACTCAGATGCACTCAGTGCACAGAGCGCCGACTTGCTGAGCCGATTGCTAGCTATCGAGGCTGAGACGGCGGATGGTTATTCACGATGTGGCGGGAGGGTGAGCGTGCAAGAAGCAGGGACCGAGACAGCACTTCCAGATCAGGATGAAGATGCCATCGTGAGCGTACATGTTCCTTACTTTGGCATCATCAAAATTGCCCGTGAGGGCGTAAGCAAGGAGGTTCCCAAACAGCAAGCTACTACAACAACTAATTACCTAGCTCGGCTGCAGGTAGCGAACAATTCTAGTACAAATAAGATAGACACGCTCCATGCAGAAACCCAGGTGCCACCCTCCGAGCTTGCTGGGCCTAGTAGAATGTCAGATGTCGAGACAGCTCTAATGATGTCACAAGAAGACACCGATGCAATGGCTCAGGGGCAACTAGGGAAGCTTCCAATTCCGTCCACTGGCGACTACGATGTGGCTACACATGTCTCGCCACAACTGCAATACGGCCTATCTGACCCTCTCTTGCAAAATGGAGAGTATCCTGGATTGGCGGCCGGGGGAGACGACTGGGCGTTCCAGGGCGTCGACATGGCCTTCTTTGATAGCCTGATGAGGAGTGGTGGGGATGAGGGGAATGAGGATGCGGAGTGGACAGCGTGGCAGAGGTGAGCATGAACAACAGCAGTGAAGGTCGTTTACGGATGAGTGGAGAGGGATCGGGATGTTGCTTCACGTGCTATAATAACATAGTATAGCATGCCTCTAGTTAGAGGGCAACAATAATACGTCTGTAAATATAGAAGTGGCTTGAAACAGGGTAGGCTGCGATCAAGTAGCCAAAATAATTTATGTTTTGAAAGATTCAACGTTACAAAAGTAGTAAATTGAACTAAGCATTATTTGAGGGAATGCATAGAACGGCAAGTTGGTGTTTCTCACAAAAAGCTTTAGTTAGTCGAAACAACTTGGTTGGGTGTGGGAGCGGAAATGGAGATCAACGTGGTTGATTGGGATGCACATGTCACCTAATATTTATCGAGGAACACCATTCATGTTCTACGGCCAGAGGAGTTCTCATTCCTCCGTAGTTCAGCTCGAGACGTGTTCCTGCCCTTTTCTCGGTGGCTTCTAGAACGTGTATGTCTCGGTGGCGTACAGTACGCGCCCTGCCGTGCTTCCCGCATAGCTGTGAATGAAACGGTTCCGGCACAATTCCACCCGCACCTCCAATTTCGAAGAGCCATCCTATTGCCCTCAAGACAGGGAGTTGGGTGAAGTTGGGAGCGAAGTAAAATCGACGTTATCGCCTCTGCGCCGTCCCATGCTGCGCGCCAGAGAGAAGGATGCACCAGTGATAAGGCAACTGTGCGGGCGGGTATACTGTTATGTTGGTGCTTGGTGAGATGCAGGATCGAGGTGGATCGGAAGCGTTTCCGCCCTGCTTCAGGAACACCATCGCGGCTGGAGATGTCGCGTTGGTGTCTGCTGGACCAGCGCCTGGATGCGGCACCTGCTCTTCTGTGTACTGCCGCTCTGCTCGCAGCAGTCGCACCGGGGAATTATCCGCAGTATTCAAGCACGACTATCACAGTACACAGCAGATGCCGTGGCACTCGCACTGCTAAACATAGCTTCCTCTGTCAGCTACGGCGCCGGTCCCCTGCCCACGCCAGCCCTATCTGTACTGCTGGGCTTGGCTCCTCGTTGCGAACAACTGGAATACGGGGACGCGCATCAGATCACCGAGCTCACCTCCGCCGTCCCGCCGCTGCCAGCACGAACCCGCCTACATCCACCTCGACCTCCTAGATATTCCTGCCGCTCGCCATCGCGCCGCCGCCGCCCCGAACCCGCATCTTCCCACGCTCGTTTTGCTATCAGCCCCCGAACCCTCGAGCCCTGCATGGTCTCCGCCAGAAACTTTGCGAGCTGAACAGCTACGGCCCCCGATGAAGACTTGTCCACCACACGGGCGCGCCAGAAGTCCCAATGTCCTCCCCTGATCCGAATCACGGACGGCACACTACTCATCAGTCAATACCTCTGCGAGACCTGAATCGCCCGCCCGACGAGCACGATGGGTATGCGCCCGCGGAGGCGCAGCAGCACCGGAGGACACTCAGCGATAGAGGGAGGAACCTGCTCAGACACAGCGGCGCCATCGCGACGGGCCAGCACTGGAACTCTCAGTATGTGCCCATTGCGGAGGCGTCGCCCAGCCCCACGCGCATGGGCGGCCGTCCCCGCGTCGACACGTCGTATGCCAATGCGCGCGGAGGAGCAGCCGAGGCAGAAGACGACAGATATTCGCCCCTGGAGGACGCTGGCGCATTCCAGGCCGCAATTGGCTTCTCGGGCATGGCATTTCAGGGCGAGACGTCGCCGCCCATGCGCACTCCCATGTCCTCCGAGTTGTCATATCCAACACCTGCGAGCGACCCCTACCTCCCCAGACAGCTGTCTGAGGACCACGGCTACTTCTCGCCTTCCTCGTATGACGACACGGCACGCCTGACTGACCGACGCAATCTACAGCCCATAAGCGGCGCCCCCGTAACCCCCACCTACCAACAGGACCGGTCCAGCTTCCAGAGTGTCCAGTTTTTGACCCCAGATGCGAACTCGCGAGTGGAGAGGCTAGGAGATGATATTGGAAATGTCGAAGCGGGGGCGGGGGGCCTGCGAACGTCGACAGGGCGCAAACGGTCGCTCTCGCCCGGCGGCGTGTCTCCGCTGCATCGGGCAGGAACCATCATGCGGAACATGTCCCAGCGTGTCGTCAACATCAGTAACGAGCCCGAGATTGCCGAGCGGACCATGCGGCGGAAGTCCTCATTGCGAAATGCCCGACTTCAAGGGCCTCCCTCGTTTCCCGCAATGCCAGAGTACCTAAATGATGGCCCTTCATCGCCCTCCTCTCCTGTCGAAAAACCCCCATCTCCAACCCATCTTAAAAGACCTAGTGTGCAATGGCAGCCTCCCCCGAACCCTCTTCGTGGACGCACCCTCGGAATATTTCCTCCCGATAATAAATTGAGACTATGGCTCTGTGAATTCCTAGTTCACCCTATTACCGAACCTCTTCTCCTGGCTCTCATTGTCGTCCAGACTATTCTTCTGGCTGTTGATTCAAGTCAAAGCGTTTTCGAACATCCTAGATTAACCTCGTGGGGATCGAACATCGACTATGCACTTCTGGGTCTTTTCATAATATATACTGTCGAAATCTTCAGCCGCGTGATTGTGTCTGGACTCTTTGTCAATCCTGTTGAGTACAGTACTATCAACCGGCAAGTCGGCTTACGAGAGGCTGTTTTGCACAAGGGTCGTCAGCTTTTCGGTCCCCAACGACAAGCGTCGCAAAAGCATACTGGGACAAATTTCGATCCCCAACAGCCATCAGTTCTTCGCACATTCACCACCGCCCAAGTAAACCCATCCTTCGGACCAGGCGATTCACGACAGCAACAGCGCGTTCGTCTTGCCCATAGGGCTTACTTACGACACTCCTTCAATAGGACCGATTTCCTCGCTGTAGTCTCCTTTTGGATTGCGTTTCTGATAGGCGTCTTTGGGGTGGAATCTCGAAAGCACATTTTCATCTTCAAAATGCTCAGTTGCTTACGCATCATTCGCCTCCTAAATCTCACAAGCGGAACATCGGTGAGACCAGTCCATCCTATAGCCTAGATTTGACTAACGATATCAGGTGATTTTAAGAAGTTTGAAGAAAGCAGCCCCTTTACTGTTAAACGTTGGATTCTTAGTCAGTTTCTTTTGGCTTCTCTTTGCCATTGTCGGAGTCCAGAGTTTCAAGTCAAGCTTTAGGCGAACCTGCGTTTGGATCGATCCCGCTGGCCAACGTAATTGGACCAATTCAAATCAATTTTGCGGAGGCCATCTCAAAAATGTTACAGGAGCCCTCATCCCGGAACCGTACATAGCAGCACCGGGAATGCCGCCTGGTACTCACAAGGGATTCTTATGCCCAAAAGGCTCACTGTGCATCGAAAGCGACAATCCATTCAACGACACTCAGAGCTTCGATAACATATTTCAGTCCTTGGAGTTAGTCTTCGTCATAATGTCCTCCAACACATATTCCGATCTGCTCTATACCGTGGCAGACAGTGATTACTTGATTGGTGCTCTGTTTTTCGCCTCAGGTATACTGATTTTGAGTTTATGGCTCATTTCTTTGTTGATTGCCGTCATCACCTCGTCGTTTCAAATTATCCGCGAAGAAAGTAAAACTAGCGCTTTCACAGGCGAAGAAATAGCAGCGGAAGATGTGGATGGTGTTCCAACACAGCGTGTTAGCACATTGAAACGTTTCTACGACAAGACATCCTGGGTGTGGGTTGTCATAATTGCGTACGGTCTGATCGTCCAAGCCCTGAGGAGTGCTGCGATGAGCGACTTTCGACGAAATTTTATCAATCTGTCCGAAACCGGGGTTACCTTGATATTACTCATCGAAATCATCATTCGATTCGGCATCGACTGGAGACATTTCTTCCAGAATAAGCAGAATATGGTCGATCTGGCCATTGCAATAATCACAACTGTAATACAGATTCCGGCGGTGAAGGATTCTCACGGAGGACGTGCATATGCTTGGTTGACGGTTTTCCAAATCATACGAATCTACCGAGTAGTCCTTTCTGTCCCGATGACGCGAGACCTTATCGTGAGTTGTATCATCCATCTAGCGTTTTTCCGATTTACTAATGTGTTTGTAGATGATTGTTCTGGGAAATGTCAGCGGCCTTCTCAACCTCATTCTCTTCGTGTTCCTCCTTACCTTCCTCGCTTCTATCTTCGCTACTCAACTGTTCCGAGGCGAATTGCCGTCTCAGTCGGAGGGCGAAACTATACAGGTTCCCTTCCACACCATGTACAATTCCTTTCTTGGGATGTACCAAATTCTTTCCAGTGAGAATTGGACAACAATCCTGTATAATGTCACCAGCTTCGAGAAACCTTTCCAGACTGCATGGATAGGAGCCGCGTTCTGCATTCTCTGGTTCATCTTTGGCAACTGTAAGAACCTAATACCGATGCCTTGCGTACAGTCTCTGAACTAATGCTGTCAAGTTATTGTCCTGAACATGTTTATTGCTGTCATTCAAGAAAACTTCGACGTTTCAGAAGATGAGAAACGTCTACAGCAAGTCAAAGCATTTCTTCAGAAAAAAGAGCAGGGTGTTAGTTCATCTTATGGGTGAGTATTCCGTACCTTTACACTACCTTGTGCTCACAATTTTTAGCAATTTATCCCTTTCATCCATATTCAAACTTGGGAACGCTAGCCGGAAAGATCCACTAGACTACGGGACTGCCTTATCTGAAATGTTGCTCAAAGATGCTGTTGTCCGAGATTTTCTAGACGAGCCTGATGGCGAGGAACCTCAACCTGGAATTCGGCCAGCACCAACTATTGTAGGATCAGGAACTGTGTCCTCCATATGGCAGCGGATTGTGCGAAAATTTCACCATCACGAACCAAATCCCTTCTACGCCCCCTTGGACTTTGGACGCGCATACGAGGATTTAGACCCAAGGAGAATGGCCAAAGAAGTGGTCTCAGCGACAGAAAAGCGCAAGAAAGCGCAAAGGGACTATCTTCGCAATCATAAGAACTACAACGTTTCCCTCTTCATATTCAAACCACACAACCCTATACGCAAAATCTGCCAACGAATCGTGGGGCCAGGGCGAGGTGGTGATCGCATCGAAGGTGTTGCACCATCAGTCCCAATCTGGTATGGCTTTTCGGCGTTCATATACGCCGCTATCATCGCTATGGTACTTCTAGCTTGTGTCACCACCCCTCTATATCAAAGAGAGTACTTCAACAGCCACGAATTTAGCGTCAAGAACTGGTTCGTGTTCACGGACATGGGCTTCGCTTTGTTGTTCGCGGTTGAGGCTTTGATCAAGGTCATCGCAGACGGCTTTTTCTGGACACCCAATGCCTACTTCCGGGGTTCTTGGGGGTTCATTGACGGTGTTGTACTGACTACTCTTTGGGTCAACGTTGCAACCTCACTAGTCAATGAAGGCCAAATTACTAGAACAGTTGGTGCTTTCAAGGCTCTCAGAGCTCTCCGACTACTCAATATTAGCGATAGTGCCCGCGACCACTTCCATTCGGTCATTGTTCGCGGCGGGTGGAAAGTCATATCGGTAAGCTCCTCTACATCTCGTTCAAGGACATCACTAAATCAACCTTAGGCTGCCTTTGTTTCTCTAAGCTTGCTCATTCCTTTTGCTATCTACGGCTTGAATCTATTCGTCGGTCAATTGCAAAACTGCAACGACGGCAATTCAGGCATATTCGACCTGAACGACTGTGTCAACGAATACGTTAGCTCACCTTTCGGTTGGGATGTTCTCGCTCCGCGTCAAGCTGCCAATCCCTTCTTCGATTTCGACAACTTTGGAAATTCCCTGTTCATTCTCTTCCAGATTGTGTCCCAGGAAGGATGGATTGACGTCATGTGGGCAGCACAGAGTGTGACTGGAGTCTTTACACAACCTGCCGACTTCGTGTCTCAAGGAAATGCCGTCTACTTTGTAGTCTTCAACTTGCTCGGTGCGGTCTTCGTCTTGACTCTGTTTGTCTCCGTGTTCATGCGCAACTACACGGAGCAAACCGGAGTCGCATTCCTCACCACAGATCAACGTTCCTGGCTTGAGTTGAGAAAGCTACTTCGCCAAGTTTCTCCTTCAAAAAGGCCTTCTTCTACAAAGCAGAGAGAAACATGGGAAGAATGGTGTTACCGCCGAGCTGTGCGGAAAACTGGCCGATGGCAACGTTTTATTACTGGTCTGTTAATACTCCATCTTGTCCTCCTTTGCTTGGAATGGTACCCTGGGAATGGTCCTTGGGAACGGACCAGAGGTGAGTTGTCCTTTCGCATGTGAAAGCTTTGTGCTAACGATTGACTAAGACTATGTGTTTCTCCTTTTTACCATAATTTTCATTGCCAACGTGGTCATTCGAGTCATCGGCCTGTCGTGGCACCGATTCCGAAAAAGCTCCTGGGATGTCTTCTCTGCCTTTGCAGTATCAGGGACGTTCATCACTTCTGTTCTTCTCCTTACAAATTTCAAGGAAAGGGTGTTCATAACACTTCACAAGCTTTGTCTTGTGTCCATTGCACTGCTTCTCATACCGCGAAACAATCAGCTCGATCAACTCTTCAAGACGGCAGCAGCTAGTCTAGCCGCGATTTCGAATCTACTCGCCACTTGGTTTGTATTGTTTTTGGTGTATGCTATAGCACTTACGCAAACCTTTGGATTGACACGATTCGGCCCCAACGAAACTGGAAACGTAAACTTCCGGAGTGTTCCCAAAGCGCTCATCTTTTTGTTCCGAACTAGTACAGGAGAGGGATGGAATCAATTGATGGAAGACTTTGCGAACGTCGACAAACCGTATTGTACCGTTGGGGAGCGTTATTTCCAGAGCGACTGCGGGAGCCCCGAATGGGCTCGAGCCTTGTTCATCACCTGGAACATCTTGAGCATGTATATTTTTGTCAACTTATTTGTTTCGCTGATATACGAGAGTTTCAGCTACGTGTATCAGCGAAGCAGTGGTTTGTCGGTCATCAGTCGAGAGGAAATTCGTCGATTCAAGCAGGCATGGGCGGAATTTGACCCCAATGGTACGGGTTACATCTCGAGAGACGTCTTCCCAAGGCTTCTTGGTGTGAGTTTTTCTCGCCGATGATTTCAATGTGTCAAGGATGCTAACGGATATATAGGAACTTTCGGGCATTTTTGAAATGAGAATCTATGACGGTGACTTCACAGTCGGGCGGCTGATTGAAGAATGCAGCATATCATCCAGGAGGATGTCGGAGCTCCCCGTCTCAGGCCACGAGCAAACTCCCGAGATAGACCTAGAGAAACTCAATCGGCGCCTCGCCGAGCTCCCAGTGGCAGAGATTCGGCGGAGACGACAACGCATGAACACCTTCTACGAGGAGGTATTGGTCTCGAGCGATCCGGATAGGGGCATTGCATTCACTTCACTCTTGTTGATATTAGCTCACCACAAAGTCATCAATGACAATAAGAGCTTAAGGTATGTCATTCGCTGCAGCCTTGCTCGCGGTACGCTAACAGAATACATAGGTTGGAAGAGTTCCTACGTCGTCGGGCCCGACTACAGCGTGTCGAGGAGGCAGTCAGGCGAAACGTTGTTGTAGGTTTCTTCGATACACTGTACTGGGCGCGACGGTTCCGACGTGCTATGGACCATAAGAAGTCAGGACGCATGACTGCAGTACCCCAATTCACCGTACCGGAGATTTTCATCGACGACGAAGACATCACAAATGCGCAACGCGGGCAGTACTCGGCTAGCAACAGCCCGCTCTTCTCCCCCGTCGACCTACAGCCCATGGACAATTCGGAATGGCGTGCCTCAGGCAGCGATGCTCGGGCCCCATCTCCACCCAACGACATGACGCTACGCAGTCGGGCCAACTCAATACAGACAACACCACAAGGATCGCCGACCCGACCGTTTGCATTGTCACCAATATCGCCAATGCCCACCAGAGCTTCGGCGCACACGTCTTCTACCTTTTCTCCTCCTGCGGACGGCGACTGGCAATTTGCCTCGGCTCTCAGTCGACCTCCAAGTCCCCTTCAGCCAGCTCCCGGATCGGCTGGCAACCGCAGCAGGCAAAACAGCGCCGTCAGCGCAGCCGATGTTTTGGAGGTGCTTGACAACTCTGCATGGGGCGAGAGTATTCGCAGGAGTTTCACGCAGCGACGATCGGGACCTCGTTGAGAGTCTGTTTCCCAAGTGGCTCTTTGGGGCATGCACATTGCAGACGGCATGCTCAAGGTGATGTTTCGCGTTCAAGAAGCAAGAGCAGATGATCTAATGATATGACGGAAACGGCCTGGTGCAGGGTTTGAGAAGGTTTGGACTCGGTTCGGCGGGCCTCAGAATAGGCCTTCAGGAGCGGTGCAGGGGTTCGCATACGAATTCGGTCGCATTGATGTCTGACACGAGCCGTTAGAGAGGCCGAGATGGGGATGGGCCGGCAACATGGCAAGGCATGGCAGCAAAGGAGGGAGGCATTTTGGGACGCTGTTCGAGTTAGGTTGTCCATGACCATGGGCCACCAGCGAAGGTTTTGGCATTGGGGGGCATTGTGGACTGTGGATTGCAGGGAGGGTAATAGGGCGGGCTCTGGCCGTGTTCTTTCATGGGTAGAGGGGTTACTGCATAGCGACGGCGCTGGCTGGCGGCCAATCTGATATTCTTCCACGACAGCACGCTTCTGGTGCTCTTCAATTCCATGACAATGTTGCACTATGTAGAGGTGCGCTTGGTGATGGCGAGGCAGATCAAGCGTCTATTTTGGACCGCCCATGGCGACGGCGGGAGCGGGCGCTGAGGGCGACGCTGTGTCGGGCGTGTGTTGGGCGGATGGAGGGCGGATGGTAGGCGAGCGGCCAGGCCGTCCTGGTGGTGAAACTCGGCTACACGTTCTCACGTCTTGGCCGGCCACGTTCAGGGCACCTCAGACTCGAAGACTCCTGGCATCCCGCTGCGCTGGACCTACGCTGGCCCTGCGCTGGCCCTGAGACCTGAGACGGCCCTAGGCCCCTCAGGAGCCGGCAGCCGCGCCTTCGCAGACTCGCACAGGCTGGCGGCGCCGCAGACGACACACTCGACACACTCGACACGCCATCAAACCAGCAGCCACGGCACACGCCCTCCCTCCCTTTGCTCGGCTCTGCACCTGTGACACGGCGAGCTCGCCGTCTGCGTCTGCTCGTGTGTGATGGCCGGCAAAGGCGCCCGTTGCGGGTGCGGAGAGCTGAGCGGCGCTGAGCGGCGCTGAGGGGAGAAGCACCCACTCGAGGGCAGCCCAGCTCTCTTAAGGCCGGCGGTGCAGCGGACTCTGGTGGGTGAGAAGCCGTATTACCTATCACCTACCTATCATATCCTCATTTTACTTTGTCTCGCCCGCATCTCCATCGTCGCGCGACATTGGAGGGGGTGTGCTGATTTCTCCGTCATCCTGCAGGCCGCCTCTCTGGCGTCGATCAAACATCTCCGTGCAAGCCCCTCGCTGCGGTTCACCGACCAGGGTGTCGCCGTTCAGGCTACGGACGTCAACCAGTTCCATATTACGCATACGACGCCCTTAAACATCCTCCCATTCTTCTCTCCGACTTCTGCATCCTTTTTCAACCCTTACTTTCGTTTCTCCCGTCTTACTTTCGTCTCGTCCTCTTCTCCTGCACACTTCCTCTCTTCGACAGAAGGACAGCACAAACGAAGACGGCGACTCTTCCCCGTTGAAACATACAGGAAGCTGGTATTTTTTGCCCTGTCCGCCCTACACTCTGCTCCTGCACCTGCACACCAATCCGACACTTCTGAGAAGTTCGCCTCACCTGCTGTGTCACGACGCCCACCCTCGCACACTCAGGGTCCAAAGTTGAACCTCTCAACACACTCACTGTCTTACGACGTCACCACATACTCTTCTTCAAGACCCTGCCCGCCGTGCGGACAGCCGACCTTGGACAAACACACTCGCTGCTTGCTCGACAAACAACCCGAAAGTCAATTGCCTAACGTGGTGATTGTACGCGACCGTCAGTAATACTACCTCGCACCACACGCCACCACTCCATTCCACCAACCACCCCTCCACAACCGCCAAAATGGTCTCTCCCACACGCACCAACCGCTTCCAATCCTTCACCCCCCTTCGCACCCCGGGCTCCCTCCGCCGTCTCCGCACCGCCTTCTCGCCCGTCCGCTCTGGGCGCTCCGTCTCTCCCTCGTCATCCACGGGCACCACCTCCCCACTCACCCGCAACTCCAGCCCAGATAGCCACCGCTCGACCAGCAGCTCGGGCAGCATTCGTGCACTGCTGATGCTGCGACGCAAGCCCAGCGTGCTCGATGTCGAAATGGAAGAGGAGCAGCACCTCTTCAGCCACGAGCTCGAGATGCTGGAGCCCAGGCCAAGATCCCAGGGCAAGGTCGAGGTCGGCATCTTCGAGGTGCTAGATGGGAAGTTCTAGACCTCTTCTCATGCTTGAGAACACAACACGGCACAACAATATTTGAGGGTTCTGGTGCAACTGGGTAGAGGAGAGGAATGATATCACGATTCCCAAGCGGCGTTCTGGGTCCTGTCTTTACGGAGTATACTTTCCAATACGAGAGAAAGAGAGCGAGGCAGATGGGAAGACGAGACGAATGAATGGGTCTGCTGTGCAGGTAGTCTCTCTGGCGTTCTCCTTTTGGTTTTGTTTCTTTGGGTGCGGGTCCGTCTTTCATACACGATTTTCATGTACAGATCTCTTTTCTTCCACTGGCTCGCCCGTCAACATCGCGGGGGTCTCGACTCCCCCGTCGAGCATTTATTTTTATTCTCTTTCGGATTTTGGCAAGATGTGGGTGAGGGGGGG